>QGOH01009208.1:0-12807 GCA_003313155.1 Boletus sp. MG95 | reverse complement strand
GTCATGGATTGGCCCGTTCCCACCCGCTTGAAGCAGCTTCAGGGCTTCCTCAGACTATGTAATTATTATAGAAGATTCATAGAAGGCTTTGCGGAGATCGCTCGCCCCCTCAATGATCTCACGAAGAAGGATACCCCCTTCACATGGGAAATAAAGCAGCAAGCAGCGTTTGACACGCTAAAGTCCAAGTTCAAATCTGCCCCCCTCCTCGCCTACCCGGATCGGAGCAAGGAGATGCGTGTAGAGACGGACACCTCGGACATAGCGACTGGGGCAGTGCTCTCAGTTCACTGCGATGACGACTTGTGGCAACCCTGCGCCTTCATTTCCCACTCCTTCGATAGCGCTGAGCGCAATTACCCTATAGACGACAAAGAACTGCTTGCAGTCATAGGCGCCTTGGACGAATGGCGCCACTATTTAATTGGTCAGGAAAGATTTGAGATCTGGACTGATCACAAGAATCTGGAGTATTGGAAGAAACCACAGACCTTATCGGGTCAGCAAGCGCGCTGGCACACGCTCCTTCAGGAGTTCAATTACATAATGGTCTATAAGCCTGGCTCGAGTAATGGACGCACTGATGTGCTCTCTCGCCGGCCAGACCATGGTGATGCCGCCCCAGGCCATAATCAGGATATTACAGTTCTTCCAAAAGACGTTTTCATTAATAATGTTTCTCTCTCCTCTTCCTTTTACGATAATTTATGCATGGAATCCCTTAAAGAGGGAGTTGACTCTATAAACGATTTTGTGTTTGATGACATAAACAAAATTTTCAAAAACAACAAAAACAAAGTTTTCATTCCCTCTACCTTACGCTCCGAATTACTTAATATCTGTCACGACTCCCCGATAGCTGGCCACTCTGGTCATGCTAGAACAGTTCATTTACTTACACGACACTTCTCGTGGCCTGGTGTCACAAAGGACATTAAAGATTACGTTAATCACTGCCAGGTGTGCGCCCTCACAAAGGGATCATCAAAGCCACCGGCAGGCAAACTTCTTCCACTTCCCACGCCACAACATCCCTGGGAAGATCTTAGTGTAGATTTTATTACGGGTTTACCCGTCTCTAATACCTTCACGGCTATCTGTGTTGTGGTTGACCGATTTTCCAAAGAAATTGTATTTATTCCCACTTATGACACTGTTTCTTCTTTGGACCTCGCTTCTATATTTAGAGATAACGTTTGGTGCATTCATGGACTCCTGTCCTCGATCGTTTCGGATCGTGGTCCGCAGTTCGTTTCGGAGTTTACCACGCAGCTTTGTAAGCTGCTAGGAATTTCCCAGAAGGTGTCGACCACCTATCACCCCCAAACCAACGGCCAGACAGAGCGCATTAATTGCGACCTCGAACAGTATCTCCACGCCTACGTCGCCAAAAGGCAAGGAGACTGGTCTGAATGGTTGAAAATGGCGCAATTCCAGCACAACAACTTGTTATCATCCGCCACAGGCTCAGTTCCCTTCACTATCACACGAAACTATTACCCCCAGCTGGGTTTTGAAGGGAAAGCCAAGGAGTTGTCAGGATTTGCACGGGATCTGGGAAAATCCCACAAGGAAGTAAAAGAAGCGTTGAACGCCTCCAAGGAAAGAATGAAGCGCTCAGCCGAATCTTCTCGGTCTGACGCGCCGGAGTACATCATCGGCCAGCAAGTCTGGCTTTCCATGGATAAGCTGAAGCTTCCCTATACAGCAAAAAAGCTCACCCAAAAATGGATTGGACCTTATCGCATTCTCTGGATTCTGCCAAATGCCGTTGAATTAAAACTACCAAAAGCAGTCCGAATCCATCCCACCGTCAACATCTCGCATGTTAAACCTTATCGCGAGACTCTCCCTGGGCAACAAGTCCTTCGCCCAGATGCGGTCGAAGTTGACAAAGAAGGGTATGAGCAGTATAAAGTTGACTACGTTGCCGCCTCTCGTCTATCTAAAGGGAAGTGAAACACCCAAAGTCAAACCCTGTACAGGGTCTCCTCTGAAGGTGCGAAAAGGAAAAGAGAAAGTACTACTTAGGTACTACTGAGTTCTACTCTCAATGGAGGCGCTTTGGGGGGAGCACCAAGAGAACTAAACTGGGTTCTCTGGTGGGCGACTTAGGCCTTTATATACTACCTAGGGTTTACATGTGTTGTGACAGAATCTACGATACAACATATGGTGTAGGTGCACTAACGGTGCAGCTACTGCATGGATCATAAAGGCTATGTACGGAGATGAGAAACATACCTGATACGCCTGGTATCAGAATGGAAGGGAGCCCGAGCGATCGTATACGAGCGGGCTATAAGTGAAGTGATCGGGTCAGGGGCTACATGCGCTATGGGCATGCGCGACCGATCAAAAGTTCGTGACTGACATGTCCGTCGTGACAGACGTGACAGACGTGCAGTGGTGAAAGCAGTGACCCTACAAAGGGTGATAAGGAAGAAAGTTCCCAGGGTCACGTGCTATAGAAGATAAGATAGGATAAGGAAAAACGAAGTGAAAGTAAACGAATAAATCTACGATAGGGGTTTATGAGAGTAGCGTTCGTAACAGGAAGATTCAATACTTGGTCCATTGGAAAGGTTACGACAAAACCGACCGCACATGGGAACCATGCGAAAATCTCAACAATGCGCCAGACGCCATCGCTAAGTTCCATGCTGCCAACCCATCGGCCCCCCATCAACTCCGCAGTCTTTCCATGGGAGAATTCTCTTCCTTATTTACGCCATATGTAAACTATACCGAAACTAATTCATTAACTGCGACTCATCTGGAATACAAGTCCTAAAGAGGGAGTAGTGTTATGATATATACATTATTTTCAAACTTTTACTTAGTCGTTTATGCTTTCCTTTGTTTCTCCTTTTCCTTGACTAGTCACGTGACCTGTGCACGTGACCGTGGGAGCAGTCACATGATTAGGGTCCAGGCCCTATGATGTCATGCCTCATGTTATTCATTTCCGTTGACCCTGAGACCATGATTCTTTAATTACTGTCTTCATCTCATGGGTCCCTTCTTTTATTTAGCCTCTTTTAGTAGTTCCTCTCGTGCACTGCTTGGTCCATGCGCAGAGCCCTCCTGTATATAAGGTCGAGTGACTAGGGCATAAGTCCCCAGTCAAATCCATTTGTCCTTTTGGCCTATTGGCAGGGATTAAGGTTTCAGGCTCCATTCACTTCATTTGTGCTTGCCAGCGTTGGTGTATGCTGCGATTGGTGTTTGTCCAGCCAGTGAACAATCGCATTCCATAGCTTCGGCTTGAGTTTGCAACACCTTACATGGTTTGTCACATGACCTCTATCACGTGATCTCTCCCCTTTCATTCTTATCTCCATGGATCTCGCTTGATCAGGCCTGTCTGCCGATCTCACTCTCACCGATCCAATCTCATTTCCCACCAGTGGCAGCCCTGTTCCCAGATCTCCGATTACCTCTCTGCCACAACCTTATATTATAGTTTACTTCCTTTCCATTTGATCCAATCACCTACAGGAATCCTCATGTACCTTACCAACCATAGTCTATTCCTGTAAACCCCCTATCGTTACCAATATATAAAGGCAAGTCACTCAAGCTGGTTCCCCAGCTTGAATCACCTTGTCTTCTTCTCCCCGTTATTTGTGTGAGGGCGCTGTCATATACCATATTTTAGTCTACTCCGGTACTCCAGTACCATCTCCGAACTCTTCTTACAGGACTCCGAAACTCTGAAAACTCCAGACCTCTGGACTTGTAGGTAATCTTTCCATTCCTCCTGTCCCTATTTAGTATTAGACCCACACCCTCTGTATCTCCGTACCTGTGCTTCGCATAGGAAGCACAGCTCCGGCCTATTTACATCCGTCTCCGAGTTACTTACCAATCTCCTTGCACTCCATTACTAATCGCTCTCCATCCTCCATATATAAACCCTTGCCTCCGATCTCATGTACCTTTAGCTTGTAATCAACTTAGATACGATCCTGAATCTATCCTCTATCATTCCTCCAAACTCCTTGTCCATTCCGAAATACAGGGCACGAACCCAAGCTTGGCACAGCACATACGCTGAGGCCAAAGCCCCATTCATCCGAAACTCCGGAACTCCAGAGTTGCCCTCAGGAGATCAACATGGTCTTAACAGGCGCCCACGTCCTGCCTATTCCATTGAGGCACCGAGTAGCCAGCAAGTCAGCTCCCTCTACCCTATTCCCCTTGTTCGTCGTCATACGGGTACGAACCATCGAGGTAGTTGTATAAGGATCGGTCTGGCCCACCGCTAAGTGGCCATCTCCTCTCCCTTATCCTCTCTCATCATTCCGCCCCCCTTTTGAGGTTCCCTCTGTGTTCCTCCCATTCCCCTTCATCTCCCGATAGGTCATGGTTCATAACAGAAAGGGCGAGTGTTCTCATCCCAAGGGGTTCTGTAGTAGGGTGTAGTGTAGGAGGGTTTGCTACGTCTTACCTCAGCGATGTGATATGTTTCCAGACGAATTCCGGAAACAAACGAATGAAAATCGATGAATCTGAGACGGAATGGATGGAAAACGAAAGACCCAATCAAGGATGAGGACCGGATACGAAATACGAGCAGAGAGTGGTCAAGGACGAGGACCACAGCAAGTACGATGATAGGAAACTGACGAGAGACTCCAAAGCGGGTGATCAAGTGCCGAGTGCGCAAGATGGATTTCTGATTCTGAGGTACATCCTTTTATAGTCCGGGCAATCCCAGGACTAAGTATCTACACTACCAGAGAAGCTGGCTCTAATCTGAGATATATAAAGCGTATTATATTGTAATCGATGGGAGAAGGAACAAGAAGGATAAATGTAGGTAAACAACAACGTCCGGAAGAAACAACATCCAGATAAGTAGAGTCCGGTAGAGTCCGGACACGGAATAAGGGTCAGATATACGAAACGGAGACGGATACATGCGGAATAAAATCTAGCTCACCTCGGATCAGATTAGAGATGGACAGGACACAAAATGAATGTTTGTTGGACGCCTTGGACTACGGAAAAGAAAGGTTTGCAAGTGTAGGGAGCCGCTGGCTCCTACAACGGATATGGTGGTCTGGCAGGCTCCAGTGAACAGTGGCTGGCAAGACCTAAGTCTTCCAGGTTGATCATGAGCAATACGGTGGTAGTGATATGGTGGTCACTCCTACTCTGATCCAGCAACTTGACCAGTACTCTGTAGGTGAGTACTTTGATATGGACTCAGTAGTCTTTCTCACACTCCTGGGGTGTATCCAGAGGGCAATGGGCTTCAATGTCAAGAGGTGGGCTCTATATCACTTAGATGCAAGTGAGCAAGGACCTCAGGTAACGAGTCCAAGTGTCCGAGATGAAATGAAAGAAGCGAGATAGAGTGCTTCCTGAAATCAAGGGCAAGTGATTGAAGCAGGCAAACAAGAAGCTACATTGATGGGCGTAGATCAAAGTTAGGGTTTACACTTTGAGCTACCAACTATTTATACCCCCAGCACTAAAGGACTATGTGGTACAAATGGGGAAACATGGAGTCTGTAGGAGATCTCCGAAGGAGTAATGTGTCTGGGTAAAAGATACAAGATCATAGGTGATTGCTGATCAGGGATCACTGCGGGGGCAGGGATTGATTGGCATCTATAAGTTAGACTACTCGGGATGGACTGAAGCGAAATGAAAAGGAACTGAAGTGAAAAGAGTTCGAGCTGACAGATGCAATCAGGGACTTCCAAGAAGTCCACGAATTGCGGGAATAGATCCCAGCACAGTGTGTCTCCGAAGGATGAGTCAAATGGAGGGATGGAAAGGATGGCTGCCATAGACAATAGGGTGGGTGGCAACGAGCTCAGTGATGAGGAGCAAGAGGAAAAAGGGGAAATTGTAACACCAGGAGGAGTTGGAGAGTGGAGTTGTTGTCCAAGGTATTGACAGAGTTGTAGCAAGAGAGACCATTGGCCAGGCCCATCTGAGAGCCAGGAAGGTGGTGAAAGGTCAGGTCATAATCCTATAGGAACATTTGCCACTGGGCATGGTAGTGGAAGAGTTTCCAAGGCTCCTTGAAATATATGAGGTTTTTGTGGTCAGTGAGGATGGTGACAGAGAGGCTGGTCCTGCAAAGGTATTGACACTGAAACACCCAAAGTCCAACCCTATACAGAGTCTGCTCTGAAAGTATGAAGTGGGAGAAGAAAAGGGAGGCTAGTACTAAGTACTACTGAGTTCACACTCTCAATGAAGGTGCTTAGGGGAGAGCATCAAGAGAACTTAACTGGTGTTCTCTGGTGGGTGACTTCAGCCTTATATACTACTTAGGGGTTTACATGTGTTGTGGTTGTATCTATGATATAACATATGGTATGCATGCATGAACAGTGCAGCTACTGCATGTATCATAAAGGCAGTGAATGGTAATGAGAAACATACCGGATGCGCCAGGCATCAGAATGGAAGGGGCCCGAATGATTGTATACGAGCAGGCAATATGTTAGACAATCGGATAGGGGTGACATGCGCTAAAGGCATGCATGACCAATCAACGGTGTGACAATCGTAACATAGTGTGAAAGCCGTGACCCTACAAAGGGTGAGAAGGAAAAGGTTTCCCAGGGTCATGTGCTGTGGAAGATAAGATAAGATAAAGGAAAGTCAAACGAAAAGAAAGTAATAAGTCTATGATAGGGATTATAAGCGTAGCATTCGTAACACTACCCCCCTCCTATGGCTCAAACTCCGGTTGAGCTGCAAAGGAAATTGCATATGTTTGATAATCATAAGGGTTAAATATACCAAAGGTGTCGGCAAAGATATTATGAATGTTTACATGGGGATTTCACTCATGAAAGTGGTCGAGCACGTCTTGAGCATTTTGCAAATGGGACTTAGGCTCCCAAGTGCATTCAGATTCTGGTTATCCTGCCTAGTGGACTAGGTACTCAATACTTTGTCCCTTCTTACGGCAGTCAACTATGTAGTCGACTTTGTATTCGCCCTCCCAGTCTTCAGTTACGTGCACAGGTCCTGGCTGGTCGATCATCTGACCAGGTAGCCGATCTTTATAAGGCTTGATCCATGATATATTTACTACCGGGTGGATCTTCATTGTTCGTGGAAGCTTCAGCTCAACTGCGTTACTCCCTACGAGTTTGGTAATGGTGAATGGTCCTAGCCATCGCTCACTTAGTTTTTTGGATTCGCACTGGAGGCGAAGATTATCTGTGGCTAACCAAACCTTATCTCCAACGGCATAAGCGGGGGCATCAGATTGGTGTTTGTCGGCTTGGACCTTCATTCAGCCCTGAGCCTGTAATAAATTACGTTTAATGTTGTCAAGCGTCTTTGACATCTTGTCAGCTAGGTCATCAGCAGCTGGTGCCTTCGAGCTGTGCTGCTTAATACCCATTCTGGGGGCATATGACCGTGTGACATCAAAGGGCGCTTTCTGCATCGAAGCTTGCTTTTTCGCGTTGTACGAAACTAGGCCAGGGGTAGTGTTACAATTTCCCCTTTTCCCCACGTTCCAACCCCGCCGTCGTCCATCCTCACCCCTATGTCCACTCTCCTTGCCATTCTGCCATTCGACTCCTCCTTCGGAGACACTTGGTGCTGGGACTCATTTCCAGACCTCGGGACCTTTCCGGAGATCTCCAACAACATCGCCCCACTCGGACTCTAATGTCCTCGTGGACCCTTTTCATCTCAGACTCTTTCATTTCGGTCCCATTTCATTTCAGTCCCTTTAGCTATGGCTAACTTATTGCGACTGATTACTGATCGGTACTTATATACTCGGTACCATTTTGCTCTCGGACGCTTTACCTCCTACAGATGTCTCTTAAAGACTCCGTGTTTCCTATTCCGTCCACATAGCCCTCTAGCACTGACAGTATCAATACCCGTAGATCAAAGCCTGTAACTCTAACTTTGATCTACGCCCATCAATGTAACTTCTTGTTCGCTTGTCTCGATCATTCCCCTGAGATCTTGACACTCTATCGCTTCTGCTTCGTGATTTAATCTCGGACGCTCGGACTCGTCACCCGAGGTCCTCGCTTGCGACTAAGTGGTATCAAGCCCACCTCTTGTTGTTGAAAGCCCATACCCTCAGAGGAGGAAGACTACCTGATTCATATCGAAGTACTTGCCTCCGGAGTACTGGTTGAGTTGCTGGACAGGAGTAGGAGCGACCACCATATCGCTACCACCTTTGCTCGTGCCTAAGTGGTATCAAGCCCACTAGTGTCACTGGAGCCGTCCCAGGAATGCCACCCGTGTATCGTTGATCCCACCAAGGTCACTCGCAACGTGACAAGGGACATAGGAGTTACACCCGTGTAACAGGTAGCCAATCAGCCCATTCACCTTGCTTTTCTGCTGTAAAGATCCAGAGATACTGCTGGAGATCCCGGTTCATGCGCTCCGTCTGACCGTCTGTCTGCGGATGATGTGTGGTGGTTAATTTAGGGGTTATTCTGAGTCGGGCACAGAGGTCTTTCATGACTTGTGATGCGAACTGCAGTCCTTGGTCCAACACAATGCTTCTCGGAAGCCCGTGATTCTTCCAAACATTGAATAGATACAACTTCACGGTGTCAAGTGCGGTAACGGTTTTATTGCAAGGTATAAATTCGACTTCTTTGGAGGACCTGTCCACCACAACGAGGATGGAATTGAATCTGTTAGATAGGGGCAGATCTGTGGTAAAATCTGCTGACACATCAACCCATGGCATATCCGGTATTTCCAGTGGGTGTAACTTTCCAGAAGGGGCTGTATTACTCCCCTTGAAACATTGGCATCGTTCGCAACATGAAACATAGTTTTTAACAAGTGTGGCCATCCCAGGCCAGAAGTAACTGCGCTGCAGTAACTCTAATGTCTTCTCTGTTCCTGGGTGACCAGCGACAGGGGTATTGTGATGTAATCTTATCATGTCCATTCTTAGATCCGCATCGTCAGAAACATATGTCTTCCCATTTCTGGTAATAATGCCTTCTGAGTTAAAACCGGCGGATAGTTCTTTACCCAACCGATTGACTTCTGATTCCTTCATCAATAGAATAGATCTTTTTATTTTTTGTTTGATTTGTTTGCCTTCATCACAGACTAAAACTGTTTGTCTAATCTGCTCCGGTGGAATTACTAATATGGCCTTGTTGTCATCTTCAATGCCCTGCGTGTGATCTTCTCACCTAGATAGGGCGTCGGCCTTTCCCATGGTGGAACCAGCCTTATGTAACCATTTTAAATTAAAGCAGCTTAGGTATTGCGCCCATCACACTTGGCGACAGTTGAGATCCTGTCTCATCATGAACCATTGGAGGTTCTGGTGATCATTCCAGACCTCAAATTCGTACTCTGCACCTTCTAAATAGTGACACCATGTCTCCAGTGAGTGGATCACACTTAACATTTCTTTGTCCGTGATTGGGTAGTTCCATTCTTCTGGACTCATAGAGTGGCTTGAGAAAGCGACAGGGTGCCATTTGTCATCTTTCAAAATAGATAGGATTGCGCCTGTTGCGTAATTGAATGCATTACATTCCAGCCGAAATTGGCAATTGTTGTCTGGGAATGCCAAAATGGGGGCTGTGGTAAATTTCTTTTTAAGTGTGTCAAATGCCTTCTGTTGTGCCTCTTCCCACGCGAAGGGTGTTTCCTTTTTGGTTAAGTTATTCAGGGGTCTTGCGACTTGCACATAGTCCTGGATGAACCTTCAGTAGAAATTGGCTAGTCCAAGGAAGCTCCTGACTCCCTTAACATTCTTCGGCATTGGCCATTCATGTATAGCCTTCACCTTCTTGTTGTTCATTTTTATTCCATCCTTGCCAACGATCATGCCCAGAAACTCGACTTCTGTGGCACTAAATACACATTTCTCTGGTTTTACATATAGATCATTTTCTTCCAGTCAGCGAAGGACTTCTTTTACAATTTTGTCGTGTTCTTCTTGGTTATCTGTTTTTGTAAAGACCATAATGTTGTCGATGTAGACTATGACAATGTCATCCATATCAGCAAATATTTCGTTCATCATAGTTTGAAACGTAGATGGGGAATTGCATAGTCCAAAATACATGACCAAGGGCTCGTATGCTCCTCGGAAGCACACGAACGTGGCTTTGCCTTCATCGCCTTCCTTGATCCGAACATTATTGTAACCCCAGCAAAGATCCATCTTCGTAAATAGTTTAGCTCCTTTCAGCTTATCTACTAACTGAGATATAAGCAGGAGTGGATAATTATTCTTCACTGTGTGCTCATTTAGATAGTGGTAATCTTGCACCATTCTCTTTCAGCCATCTTTCTTAGGCACAAAGAACACCGGCGACATTTGATCCGATTTAGAGGGTCAGATATATCCTTTTCGTAACTGATCATCTATGAAGGCTGAGACCTCCTCCTGCTCAACGGGAGATAAGGGGATCAGCCTGCCCTTCTTGGGCTTGAATGTGTCCTTTAATTTGATAGCATGGTCCCACGGTTTGCATGTAGGCATCTGTTCCGACTTGTGCTTTGAAAATACTTTAAGCCATTTGTAATATACCTTTGGAACAAGTTCCTCAGGGGTTTTCTCTATTTTAGTGGGTGCCTCCTGGACATTTCTGAGATTATATGTGCTCCAGGCAGCATCCTCTTCCTCTTTCTCTAATGTCCTAAGGAAGACTGTCTTCTCTTGCAATAAATAACATGAACAGGGGCATTGCGTCATCTTGACCAAGCCTTTCTCCCAATTGATCTCCAGGTTATGTGCCTTGAGCCACACGTAACCGAGCACAACCTGGTTCTTACCAAGATCGGTAACTTCGGCTGTGAGCTTCTCACGGTGACCCTGATATTTGACAATGATGTCGGCACAGTGGGTAATATTACCAGCAGAGTTCTTGGTGCCATCCACGTTGTATATGGGTATACGATGATGTAGCTGGTGCAGTGGCAACTTTTGCTCGTCTGCCCATTTTCTGTCAATAAAAATCTCGTTTGTGCCACTGTCTAGCAGGGCTTTAGCTGAAACAAAAGATTTCTTTTCTGTGGGAGATACCTGTATCTTGAGTAGGATTTCCCTTGCTGGATTCATCGATCTAGTAAATATTTCTTTCGGGAATTCTGGCTCATCTGACTTCTTTAATATTTTTATTTTTTCGGGTGTGGAATCAAGTGCTGGATTTAAGCCCCAGCTGCGCTCTGGTCTAGCCGAAGATGCCACATGGCATTGTGATGTGTTAATACTATTGTTGTCATTGTCAAAACTTATAGTATAGACAGCTATACTTAGCTTCATACTTAGTTTCTCTTATCGCTTACATATCATTACGTTAGTTATGTATTACGATAGATTCCCATACTATAGTCTAGACAGACCTAGACCTCTATGACATCACAGGTCATGTGATGTGATCTAGGCTATGATGTCAGTGCTACGTCATACCCTATGCCCTCTTACTCATCCTTGAGTCAGCATGACTCAGGATGACATCATAGGTGACATCATACTCTGTATCCAGGGTTATGGGCATTACTATATGAAGTGTATCTCTTACTACTTTAGGCTAGTCACAGCATGGTCTGTGCGCCATTCCCTGTAGTATAAATACTGGGCCCTTATGGCCCTAATTCTACAGGCTGTTCAACATCTCCTACAAGTTAGTTGAAGATCCAGTTGAAGCTCCACAGCCTCAGGCTATACTCTAGTCTACACCTCAAGAACTCTCACAAGTCTAGTTCAACACTCTCGTCCTACCATCAGTAAGTCTCTACTGGTAGCATTTAAGCACGATCATTTGTGTTCCTTGGTCCTGCGCACTCCAAAGGAGATTTGCTCTGCTGGTGACTCCCTGGTCACTCCTGCATCTTCTTTAGTCATCACCTTCTTCAGCTTCTTCAACAGTTAAATTATCGAACTGGTTAATAGCTGCGAGCTGAGCACCTGAATTGCTCAGTTTGTGCGACCTTTTCCCTTCTTGTCCTTGTTATCTTTCATATCCCAGAAATAGGCTTTCATCTCATTAAAGTTCATGCCGTGTACTGCAGTGAAGGGGTCGTGTGCCTGAGGCCTGCTGCTGCTTGCCTCAGAGGTGGTGTTGGTAGTATTGGCAGCTCGCACACTGCAGCTGCCATGCTGTTACAACCTCAAGTCAATAAAGACTGTGGGCCGAGATTTACCACTGGCTGGACTAAACCACTCGCAGTGCACACCAATGCTGGCAATGCTCAAGTGAAGAGTATGGAGTTTGAAGGCTTAAATCCCACCGTATAGGTCGTAAAGGGCAAATGTTACAATTTCCCCTTTTCCTCTCGTCCCATCCCCTCCACAGTCCACTCTCACCCCTATGTCCACCCTTCTCGCCATCCCGCCATTCGATTCCTCCTTCGGGGACACTTGGTGCTGGGACTTGTTTCCAGACCTCGGAGCCTTTCCAGAGATCTCCGAAGACATCGCCCTGCTCGGACTCTAAAGTCCTCGTGGACCCTTTGTTACGAACCGAACTCCTAAGCCGAAGCGAAGGGACGAGGGAGGAACACGGGAAGAACCTCAAAGGGAGACGGCGATTAGAATATGGGAAAAGGAGAGAATGTGGCCACTCAGCGGTGGGCCGGACCGTTTCCTTTTACAACTACTAGCGTCGGTTCGTACCCGTATGACGACGGGCGGCTTCTCCGTACAATGACGAGCGACGATGGATAAGGGGTAGAGGGAGCGAGGTACTTGTCGGGATCTGGCGCCTTAATGGAATGGCCGAGACGTAGGCGGCCTTACACGAATAACGGGAGAAGAGACGAAGTGATTCAAGCTGGGGAACCAGCTTGGACACTCGCCGTTTATAT
>QGOH01009207.1:0-12719 GCA_003313155.1 Boletus sp. MG95 | reverse complement strand
GTCTCTTCCAGGGAGGAACCCGCTCTGTAGGCCCTCCACCCGGCTTCCGCTTGCTGTTAATACGCTCCTCTGGTTCTGCTTGTGCCGCTCACAATGGCCATCACGTCTTCCTCGGACGTTGCAGTCCTTGCACTCGGCGTGGTCCTCGCTGGTGCTTATCTCTTCCGCGATCAAATTTTCTCCTCCAGGCAGAAACCCGTCCCCGCTGCTCCAACAAAAACATCGAATGGACACACCAATCCAAGGGACTTTGTCGCGAAAATGAAGGAAGGGGTATGATCTGTGTTTTTCCACCTCCTTTACCCCTCAGTTGACTTGGCTGTATCTTAGAAAAAGCGCATTGTTATCTTTTACGGCTCGCAAACTGGTACCGCTGAAGAATATGCCATTCGTCTGGCCAAGGAGGCAAAATCGAAATTCGGTATTTCGTCTCTGGTTTGTGACCCCGAGGAGTATGACTTCGAGAACCTCGACAAGGTCCCAGAGGATTCTTGTGTCTTCTTTGTCATGGCTACTTACGGAGAGGGCGAGCCAACGGACAATGCGGTGCAACTCATGCAGAACCTGTCGGACCAATCCTTCGAGTTCAGCAATGGCGAACACAAGCTAGAAGGCCTCAAGTATGTCGTATTTGCCCTTGGTAACAAGACTTATGAGCATTATAACGCCATTGGTCGTAACGTCGACTCCGAGTTGGCGAAGATGGGCGCTATTCGAATCGGTGAACGTGGTGAGGGCGACGACGACAAGAGCATGGAAGAGGACTACCTTGCATGGAAGGATGGCATGTGGGATGCATTTGCTGAGGCAATGGGCGTCGAAGAGGGTCAGGGTGGAGATTCCCCCGACTTCACGGTGACAGAACTCGATTCGCATCCCACAGAAAAGGTCTACCTCGGTACGCTTCACACGGCGTACTCATGTCCAGGGTACTGATTATTCACTAGGTGAATTTTCGGTTCGTGCTCTGACTAAGATCAAGGGCATTCATGATGCCAAGAACCCTTACGCATCCCCCGTTGCGGTATCTCGCGAGCTTTTCAAAGTTGGTGCAGGTCGCAACTGCGTACACGTGGAATTCGACATAGCAGGCTCCGGAATTACTTACCAACACGGTGACCATGTCGGCGTCTGGCCATCCAATCCTGACGTCGAGGTAGAGCGCTTACTTTGTGTGCTCGGGCTCGGACACAAGAAAGATACCGTCATTAATATAGATTCCCTCGATCCAGCTCTGGCCAAAGTTCCTTTCCCTGTCCCTACCACTTATAGCACGGTGCTTCGCCACTACATCGATATAAGTGCAGTTGCTGGTCGTCAAGTGCTCGGAGTCTTCTCGAAATTTGCACCATCTTCCGAGGCTGAGGCTTTCATCAAAAAGCTGAGCGGTGACAAGGAAGAATACGCCGCAGTCGTCACGAATGGATGCTTCAAGCTCGGAGAGGTGCTTCAGCTTGCCGCCGGAAACGACATTTCGGTTCCCCCTACTCCTGACAATACCACAGTATGGTCGATTCCCTTTGACATCATCGTTTCCTCCATCCCCCGCCTGCAGCCTCGCTACTATTCCATTTCTTCCAGCCCCAAGCTCCACGCTACCACGATTCATGTCACTGCTGTAGTACTCAAGTATGACTCTATCCCCAATTCTCTCTCTCCAGCCCGTTCCGTCTATGGTGTTGGTACGAATTTCTTGTTGAACGTCAAACACACCGCAAATGGGGAGCCTATCACATCCCTCCCTTCCTACGACATTGAAGGACCCCGCGGAGCCTACAAGGATAATGCCATATACAAGGTCCCTATCCATGTGCGCCGTTCGACATTCCGTTTACCCACCAACCCGAAGAGTCCCGTTATTATGATTGGTCCTGGCACTGTGTGTATTGCGGAATACATGATATTAGGTTTACTTTCTGACGATATAACAGGGTGTTGCTCCGTTCCGTGGTTTCGTACAAGAACGTGTCGCTCTCGCCAGACGCACGATTGAAAAAAATGGACCAGACGCACTCAACGACTGGGGCACCATCTCACTCTTCTATGGCTGCCGCAAGTCCACCGAGGATTTCTTGTATGTTGAGGAATGGCCTCAATATACGGACGACCTCAAGGGAAAATTCAAGATCCACTGTGCTTTCTCCCGTGAGCCCCCCTACAAACCAGACGGGAGCAAGATATACGTGCAAGACCTTATGTGGGAAGAGCGGAAGAACATTGCGGATGCAATCCTTGTTGGCAAGGGATACATTTACATTTGTGGTGATGCAAGGTCGATGAGCAAAGCTGTGGAGGAGGTACTCATGCGAATTCTTGGCGAGGCGAAAGGAGGGAGTACGGAAGTAGAAGGTGCCGCAGAGATCAAGTTGCTTAAGGAACGGTCACGGATGTTACTGGATGTTTGGAGTTAGAGGGTGGGGTATTTCGATCTTGTTTTCCTCGGACGTGCTGGCACCGCGCGCGCATTGAACGACATATTTCATGACACCCCTTTATCAAGTAGACTGGCAGCGTACTTATATTATCTCGCTGGAGTCTCTCCACTCGACGCTTGCTAGCGTGTGGTAGTGTATCTAATACCATTGAAAATCTGAACCGCGGCACGGCTCCAGTATACCCTAACCGGTCCTGATCCCACCGACGTGTTCAACTGACAGTGCTCTAATCCCCGCCATGTTGCGGACCAGGAGCACAGATGGGACCACTGTGTTTCGCGTTCTGTCTCATTCAAGTCGCCGTTTGCAGTGGCCATATTCGACTCGCGGCGCCAGAGTCACTCCAGACACCTCGACGGGTTCCCGCGACAACCACACACCTCCAACCTCGGAAAGCACTGAGACACGGGCCAGTGCAGGTCCCATTCCTGGACAGACAGCGCAGCGCTCTCTAAACTCTCCACCTCCAATCGACGTCGAGGCTCTTCGCAGCCGTCTCAAGGAGTGGGGTGGTCTCGCAAGTACTTCTTTACAACGACGTGCGGATGAGTTCTCCAAGACAGCGACGACTACGTTTTCACGCCTTGGCCCGCATCTCAATCGAGTCACGGGGTACGAAGAAATCGAGGCTCTGAAGAGACAGGTCGTCGAACAAGGTAGAGTGCCTTTCTTTCAACTGGCCACTATTTTCTGATTGGAGAACCAACGTCTGTCACGTCCAAGAGGCTCGAATCAAGGCTACACGACGGGGAGCCAGGGAAGCCAAGACAGCGTATGATGACGCAGTCTTACAGCGTTCCGTATCTCAGCGACAGGTGAACGACCTTCTCCAGCGCAAATCGAGCTGGACCGACACCGACGTCAGCAATTTCACATCGCTCGTTCGTTCGGACCACTCGTTTGAACAAGAAGAGGCTCGCGCGAAAGGACGCGTAGCAGAGACGGAGGATGCGGTTGATCGAGAGTTTAGCGAGCTGATGAGGGTTATATTAGCGCGATACCACGAGGAACAGGTCTGGAGCGACAAGATTCGCAGCGCTTCGACGTATGGGTCTTGGGCAGTACTTGGGGTCAACTTGGTGGTGTTTATCATGGCGATCATCGTCGTGGAGCCGTGGAAAAGGAAGAAGTTGGCACAGACGTTCGAGAAAAAGGTGGAGGAGATGGGTACCGAGACGAAGGCCTTGATGAATGCCGGTGCAGCTCGACTAGAAGAGCGGCTGACTGAGCACGAAAGGCTGTTAACCGAGCTGATCACCCAGGTGTCTGCAGAAGCTCATCAAGGTATCCATGCTACAGCAGCGGCTCCCAAGGAGGCATCTCCAGAGGAGGTACCTGTGATTCCAGCCCCGTATCCACCATGGTGGTCGCGGATATACTCCCCCTACCCACAACTTGGCGTTATACGGGGTCACGAGCTTATGCTTGTTGCTGGAAGCGCTGCGGTTGTAATAACGCTTTTAACGCGTAGTTTATCCGCAAATTAATACATCATCAATGCTCTGGACGATACATTTCTTCATAGCCCCGCAGTCAGTCGTGCATTGCTTCACCTTGCAACGACTCTTCACCCCTTTCCGCAACCTCATGCCCTGGGTCAAGCACATTTATGCTGCGATACACTCGACAGTGAACTCTGAAAAAGACGTATTCATGTGAGATATATCTCCCTAGTAAACTGTGAACTCGCCTTTCGAGTATAAATTCTCTGCGGTCGTGCATGCCACATTCACTCCAACTTTCACTGTCCCACTTCACCCAACCCCACCCTTCTTTGATCTACGAAAAAATTACTGAATCCAAGCGCAGGCCAGGAGCAAAAAGGAACGTACTTCTGGTTTCTTGTGCGGCGCCAGCACCACAAGCCAATGAGCCTTTGTGCTCAGTTCCCGAAGAAGAGCAAACAGTTCGGACGAAGACCCGACCAGATGCAACGCGAAGGAGCAGACAACCATGTCGATCCTGTCGATAGACGAGTCCACATTGCCTTCACGGCTAACCCCAACTGAGGCCGCATTCGATACGATGGGCGGAAGCAAGCCTTCTGAGATGTCTCGAAAAGTAAGCGGTGCGCAAGGTAATGTGGTGCGCTCTGTGTAAGCCGCCTGAGTGTACTGCACATTTTGCGTGAGCGATTTTTCCGTCTTGAAGGATTCCTCAGCTGGGCATGTTGCTCACAGGATCCGCGGCCGTCATCAACAGGTCATCTGGTACCTGCTTTATGATAGGGGTTGATGATTCCTCTTCGATTGTGGTTGACAAGGTACCACGCCTTTGGGGTGGTGGGTATGCGATCCTCTTTTTGCTTGAGACTCCGCGTTTCCACCATTCATAGGCTGCTACGGTGACCTCCCCACTTCATCAATGATTGGATATGTCTTGATGGCGGAATAGAAGAAAAAAATCGTTACCTGCCTGATCGAGGTGAAAATCCCGGGGGTCCGAGTTCCAACTATGTGAGAGGTACGATGGAGACGCACCGCAAGCCATGTCAAAAATGAGGGGTGGTCTGGATCCAATAACGCTTTTCTCGTGAGCCCACCACCTAAGGTCAACGGCCGTTGTTTCAGCATCTGCATGATGGACCCTCCTCACGGACCTTTCCAGCCAGGTAAACACGCATGCACGGACACCGAGGAAGTGCGGATTACGATAGGACGCGCCAACCTTTTGATGTCAGATTCATTGGCGAGCATTTCCTCTCCGAGGTCGCGAGTCCGAACCTGCTTATAATACTTTACTCGAATCAAGGTGGTGAGAAACGGATCGGTTGACGCAAGGGAGTCTTATTGCCGTACATTGTCCACACCATGCTCCACATAGTTGGCTCGCATGGATTGTTGAAGGTTACCTGTAGTCCCTATGCGATGGGATCTACCATCATTTGTTCTGTGTAACATGTTGATGGCTGATAAAGTCGCATGAGAACTGACTCGTATATTACTCAGTACCGCATTGGTGGAAACCTACATTAACGTAATAGTTACAAGAAATCGAACATTTCAAAAGCCAAGTCACGCGGCATCCTACTGGACATCCTTGTCTCAGTAGACATTCTGTAGGCTTGCAGCAGCTTTGATCAGACAGACCGTACTGTCCTCCAATCCCGACTTCCCTGTCTGTAGACTTCGCCAATGACCGTTGAGTGAACAACCTGGCGAGCTCAACCATGGACAGGTTCATCAGGATACAGTTGCGAGTGGCAGGAACTCGAAAGGACTGTCCACGTACTCCCCGATTCAGTATGCTATCTACATGAATCACATTGAATCACCTGGATCAATGCGTCTCGTCATGTGTACCTGAGCGACAACACAGCATCCACACGGGAAACGTGACCGAAAGGGTAGCATAGCTTGATCCGTGCTGATGTCGATCCACTAGGAGTCAAACAATGTAGGTGAAAGGAAAGTAACACGCACCGCTAGATTGACCCCTGCGGCCGAGGGTTGAGATAGATTGGTCACTTGCTGCACCTAATAGGACGTGAGCTGCCATGACGAGGTCCATATCACCAGAAAGTCATACTGGTTCCGCTGCCCTTGGATCCGCAGTGTGTTGTCCACCACGAGAAGCATCTTTGTTTGGATGGTTAGTAACAGCAGCTTTGGGAGGCGATTTATGCTGTAATGTGTGAGGAATCCCTGCGTACAGATCCGAGAAACAACGAACCTGCTTTTTTACGACGGGTTTTGCAACCGCTCGCTAAGACGATATGTTAGACACATTGCATCAGTTCATATATCAAGAATGCTCACTCGTTGACGTTGGCCTGCAGCCATCCATGAAGATCCTTTGTTCGTGGCATCTACTCTTGGTGAGTAGGAAGGTGATCGGTGATCAGCAGGCTGGCACGACCTTCCAGAAAGTCCGTCAGGCTGATGTGAGGTGGGGTCCTTGTTACTCCTCCTCTGTAGCCACTCTTTTGAGAAAATAGAACGGCGCTGTGGTGACTCGACGGTGTCGAGATTTTCCATTGGACGTGCCGCTGGGACGGAGGTCACTGGTGAGAAATCTGACGACTGTGGTAAGGTATGCGATAGGTCTAGCGACGGTATCTCATCCTCCCGGGTATTGGCAGAGGAGGGCGGGGACGGTGGCTTCAGCAGCATCAACATGGAAGCAAAATAAAAAATGAAGTGATCACCTACCTCGTCGAAGTCGAACCGAGCAGCGGGCGTACTCGACGTCACCTCGATCTACGCCATCCTGAGAACTCGCTTTTCGATGGGGAAATGAATAAACTGATACCTCGATGTGATCACCATCGTCGTCTTCACTGTCCGCCACGGAAGAGGATCGGGGACGCACAGGTGACTTCTGGGACCCAGCGATCACCGGGGATTGAGGTGGTGGAGTTGTGGCAGGAACAGACTCCGGGACTGGTTGCGTCCCTGAGATTGATGAACGAGCAGAATCTTGTTTAGACGCAGCCTCAGTCCTGGGAGTTTCGTTTGTAAGAGGGGATGGAGCCTTGGCTACAGCATGTTGCAGCTCAGCGGCCAACGCCGCAGCCTCGCGTGCAGGTGATTCTGGAATAGGACTTGGCGCGCTTGAGTTAGTGGCAGGTGCTAGTGGAGGTGTCGTATCAATTTTGTTGAGAGATGTAGTAGAGCCTTCCGGGTTACGTTTCCCAGAAACCGACCCAGTAATGGATATAGTATCAGCGTCCTGAGGGGGCAGGTGCGCGACCGAACCCCCGCTGCTTGGCAAACCTGGGATACTGAAGGCAGTGGATGACCGCCGTAGTGCCCCTCCGACACGCGAACGGAATGTTGACTTTCTCTGCAAAGTAGGAGGAGACGCCATGGTTGTGGAAGGAGCAAAAGTCGAGGTTGATTGCGTCTCTGAGGTTGATCGGGGAGAAGGACCTTGTTTGGACGCAGCCTCGCGTGCAGGTGGTTCTGGAATAGGACTTGGTGCGTTTGGGTTAGTGGCAGGTGGAGGTGTCGTGTCAACCTTGTCGTGAGGAGTCGAGCCTTCCCGATCAAGTTTACCAGAGACAGACCCAGCGGTGGGTGTAGTATCAGCGCCCTGAGGGGGCGAAGGCGCGGCCGAACCCCCACGGTTTGGCAAACCTGGGGTACTGAACGTAGTAGATGACCGCCGTATTGCCCCTCCAACACGCGAACGGAATGTTGACCTTGTCTCCATGGTCGTGAAAGGCGTCAAAGGTCGAGGGAATAGATAAAATCAGAAATGGAACGAGGCGTATGGTTCGAGGTAGACGTTTACATAAATAGCTCGTGGACAGTGCACTTTGGATGCGGTGAAGAAGGCGACAGGTCAGCAGCGGGATACAACCGGCACCCTCATAACACATGGAGTATGGGTTATGGTGGAGTATGGGTTGTCGGGGATATCATATCAGTAAAGACTAGGAAACCTGGCACCTGAACATGACTGTACGTCCATATGTAAACAGGCTTGTACACGTGCTCACCCCAGTACATATGGCACTTGATGTGTCTCGTAGTAGTCTGGTCGCCAGACTAGTCTCGTAGTGGCAGCGGTGAGAATGCGAGGGCCAACATGAGTCCGTTGAGCGATCTTAAAGACTATTTACATAAACGTTGCCAAAACCGAATCTTGAGTTTCATGGCGTCCCGACGCGTTTGTGGCGGTCATGTGCCCCTCCTTGATCTCTTCGCTAGACGAGTCCAACTGCACAGGTAACCGCACTTTCCAATGGCTACTACCGAGCAAACGGCACCACAAGAGGAAGGCGTTCAAGTAGAATCCACCGTACCACGCGATGCCGATGTGGAAGCCACCTCACAAGTGGGCAAAGAAGTCGAGCAACTGCAGGTACGAGACAAACGAGAAAGGAAGAAGGAGGGGACTGTACTCCGAGATCGCGAGCCAGGCAAATCAGTCTTGCCGTTCTTGAGAGTACAGAGGATCATTAAAGCAGACAAGGTAAGTCATGTCATCAGGCGACGCACGCTTTCACTCGCAATAAAAAGCGGGACGAGTGACTGCATTGAAGATGACGCGCGCGAGTCGTGTAGGATCTTCCTATGGTTGCTAGGGACGCGACGTTTTTGATCTCGCTTGCGGCAGAAGAGTTCATCAAGCGGCTTTCACAAGCTTGTCAGAGGCTTGCTGAAAGGGAGAAGAGAACGACTGTTCAACAAAGGGACATCGGTAAGGTATCGCCGTTTTTACGTGATAGGCTGCTCATCTCAACACCTCGTAGCTAATATTGTCCGTCGAGCGGATGAGTTTCTTTTCCTTGAAGGTAGGTTAATGGACACTGAACGACAGTGGAGACGTCGTTCATGTCGACTTTTGCAGAGATAATCGGATCTCAGGAGCCGACGGGAAGGCGGAAGCCCCAGAAAGCCAGAGCTGATGTTGGAGCGCCTGGTGATCAAGATCGATTGCAGCCAACACTCCACAATTTTATGCAGAGGGACAACGAGGTTGGGGACACCGGGGAGACTAACAACATTGTTATGAATGAAGATGGGGCTATGTACGCTGGATGATGGGGTGGATATGTGTAGCAAATCCACCGAGTTTCTGTCCATGATCATCCGAAACCCGGCTGAGGAGCTATTCGATGTGGTGGCCATGATAGGGAAGTTCAAGTTAGCTGATGCTCTAAAATCCCCTGCAAGTGTCATGATCACTTGACAACCTGCAATTATTGTCTTGTGTTAATCCTTATTGTATGTGGATCATTAATTACTAAACATGAAACAACAGACATGCTTCATGCTGCTGAAGCAACACAAAAACTATATCACTACTTCACTTCTCAGCAAATGCAGATGCAAGGAATTCCTCGATCTCCTTCTTGTGCTGAGTCTTCAAAGGATATTTGTGAGTGCATATAGTAAAGTAAAACTCATTCCGTACCTTGCTACCCGTCGCGACAGAGCTCGTCGGTTGACGGCCCGCGTAGAGAGGATATTTTCCTCGATGGTATTGTGTCTCGTTGGCAGCGGTGAGGATGCGAGGGCCAACATGAGTCCATGCTCCATTGTTGAGCGGCTCCTCCTAAAGTCCGCGTTATTAAGGTCCGTAAAAGGCGTGGAGCAGAAAAAGAAATTACCTGGCACCATAAAATGTCAGCATTCGGGAATTTATCCAAGTGCGGTGTGATCTAAAAGCCGTCAGTGGACGGGAAGCCCTGAGAAATGTGATCCTACGAGATCATAAGGGAAGGGTGACAATTGTTCTATGCGGCTTATGGCAACATCGTTGATACCCTTCTCTTCACGTTCTTGCAGGAGAGTATGGTAGACCTGGCCTAGAGGTCCGAGTCACTGGCTAGATCTTACAAACTGGGGTAAGATTCACCTGTACACAGGATGTGTCGACGAATCTGTTCAGCTGGTACCAAGGTCTCTGGGTGAGGCTCAGGTAGATATCGCTGGAAGTGCGTGTCTCCAATCATCTCCGATAGCTCCGAGCGTGCCTGGGGGTGACGCAACAAGGATTTCGAGAAGAAAAGAATCAACTGGTCATAATATTGCGTTATGAGCACGGAGGAATTGAAAGGAAGGGGAAGTAGACATACTGGTTTCCGGAAATCACGATGTATTTGCCGGCGGAGGACATGGAACTGTTGTTCTGTTAGTATCACCATCATCTAATTGTGCGTCTGTAACGCACGTAGTTCGCTGGAGTACTAGTGAACGTGTTCAGTTACGGAAATTTATGTACAACAAGCAAGGCTCACGTGGGATACACGACCTGCATGTTGCAGTCTTGGTGCTGCCTTTCTATCTTCTCAGGTGTGGGGAAAATGTGGGGATGGTCGTCGCAAAGTTGTAGGAAGCGTTCAATTCTCCCACTCGAATGTTCCGGTCCCTGACCATCATAACCGTGAGGCAAACTCATGACTAAACCAGTTCGTTGCAACCATTTCCGCTCTCCGGCTGCAATGAACTGGTCGATGATACATTGCGCATTATTCGCAAAGTCACCAAACTGAGCTTCCCAAATAGTGAGGAAATCGGGGGAGACGTGTGAGTAGCCTAGTTCAAAACCAAGGGCACCATACTCGGAAAGAGATGAGTTACAGACGACGAACGGCGCCTGATTCGAACCTAGATCGTTCAGCGGTACGTATTGCTGTTCGTTAACTTGATCGTGTAGAACAGCGTGGCGTTGCGAGAAGGTGCCTCTCTCAACATCCTGGCCCGATACACGAACATGGATTTTCTCGAGAGCAAGAGAACCAAACGCTAAAGCTTCAGCCGTCGACCAATCGATATTGCGGCCTTCTTCAACGGTCTTTCCTCGTTGGGTGAGAATCCGCGCAAGGTTGCGGTGTGGAGTAAAACCAGCCGGCCACTGCGAGATGGCCCTACCAACTCGCTGGAGAGTTTCCTCATCGATGCCGGTATCACGGGTTGGAAGCGTCTTCTCTGCCAACTCGCGGGGCGATGGGAAGCCCGGCCAGGATGCCGCGAGCCACTCTCGGGGTGTAGGGACATAATCCTTGGCGGCTGCGGCGGCCTTCTCCAACATTCCCCATACCCACTTCTTGTGCTCTTCGATGTCTTTTTCCGTGAAACTACCGCGTCCAACTAAGAACTTCGAATATTGAGTCAATGTAGTGGGCTGCTTCTCAATAGCCTTGTACATCCGAGGTTGTGTGAAACTAGGCTGGTCTGTCTCGTTGTGGCCGTGACGCCGGTAGCAAACAATGTCGATCACGACGTCGCGCTTGTACTTGGCGCGATAGTCCGCAGCGAGCTGACAGACGAAATTCACGGCCTCGACATTGTCACCATTGACATGGAAGATTGGCGCGTCAATAGACTTGGCGATATCAGATGGGTAGGGCGTTGAGCGAGCAAACCGAGGGTCAGTGGTAAATCCGATCTGGTTGTTAACGATGAGATGAATGGTACCACCAGTTCCGTAGTTCGGTAGATTGTGGAAGCCCATGGTTTCGTACACAACACCTTGTCCTGCGAATGCGGCGTCTCCGTGGAGAAGGACGGCCATCGCGGTATTATGGGTAGTATGGTCGCCCTCCAATTTCTGTATAGCAAACGTTTTGCCAAGGACGACTGGATCTTCGGCCTCAAGGTGTGACGGATTGGCAACCAGCGAGAGGGAGACCTTCTTTCCAGATGGAGTTGGCCGGACATAATTGGCACCCAAGTGATACTTGACGTCGCCAGCTGGTGAATCATCAGCATGCACGCCAGAGAACTCGTTCAGAATGGCCTCGATAGGCTTGCGGATAACGTTTGCCAACACGTTGAGACGCCCACGGTGTGGCATGCCAATTGTAACATGCTTCACTCCATTGTCAACCGAGCGGTCAATGAGAGCCTTCATCCCAGGAATGAGTGCCTCGCATCCCTCTAATCCGAATCTCTTCTCGTTGGGGTATTTGCTAGCAATGAATTTTTCGAAGGACTCTGACCAGATGAGTCGGTCTAGAATCATGCGCTTCTCTTCTAGTGTATAATTCCAGGGTTTGGGGATCTCAACTCTTTCTCTGATCCAATCACATTGTTCCTTGTCAGGAATGTGAACGTATTGGATCCCAACAGCACCACCTTGACAACATTTAGGGGGCGTTCAATCGTATGGTTCAGAAACTTACAGTAAATGCGTCTCAAGGTCTTTATGATATCACGAAGCGACATTGACTTCCTATCTTCCGTCGCAAAGTGGGGAAGAATACCAGGCCCGAGAGCAATTTGTTTGTCCAAATCACGTTCATTGAAACCGTATCGGCTAAGCTCGAGTTCCGGGGGGTGAACATCCGCGAGATCAGCATCGAGAATACCAAGGGGATCTAATTCGGCGACATGATGTCCCCGGACTTGATATGCCCGCACCAAGAGTTGGACCTAAAAGGGAATGAGAGAAGAAAAGGACGCGAGAAGCGCAAAGTTTACTTTCAGGTGATCGTCCAACTCTGCACCTCCGACCGCGTGAAGGGCCGGGGCACCGTCTGCAGGCGGAGCAATCAAACCCGGAGGGGGTTGAAATGCCTTGGCACTAGGCAGCCCATGTTCCATGCCCGAAAAATAGGCGGCCCAAGAAACATGGACCGACTGGGGATCCTGTCTCCAATGCCTGTACATTTCCTCAGCGTAGTAGGCGTTCGTGCCGTTCGCGAACGGGTCATTTGGCGAAGGTGGCGCTGCCGGAGTTGCCAACGTGCGGTGGACCACTGTAGCAGGCACACGCCCGGCGCCGGCTCTCAAAATGTACGGAAACCGCCTAACTGCTTGCCGCGAAAGCATTACGGGGAGGAGGACAGCGAAACTCGAAGAAGAGAAATTGTATGTGCTTGAAAGAGAC
>QGOH01009202.1:0-10168 GCA_003313155.1 Boletus sp. MG95 | reverse complement strand
AGTAATGTTCGTCCTAAACGTCCAGTAACCGATACTAGACAAAGCCAAGCAGGAGTCGCTTGGCAGTCGATAGTCGCCTCGTGAGTTCAGTATCCCGGATACCTGATCGCCAGCTCTGGCTGGCGCCTCATAGCTACCCTGGGACAAGATGAGCATGCGGGGATATGGCAAGACAAACACACGCACCACAGGGATTCTCAGAGACGCTCAAGGGACGTCTATCGTGACCATCGGTCCCAGTCCGCACGGAAAGGTGACTGTTTTTCGGCTTCGCTAGTGGACAACAACCATCAGCTCAGAATCGGGAGAGAAACGTCACCAGAACACACCAGATCACAGGTCACAGGAGAAATGTAACGTTCTTGTTTTTGCAGATTTTCCGATTTTCGACGTTTTGCATCACGATCACCTTCGTTGATTATTTTTCTCGAGTTTTCCATTTTCTTAAATGTTTTTGCTTTTCTACTTTCATTGTCAGGCGGGAGAGATGGGAATGTTTTTTCGTGACATCTGTAGAGACCTGAAATCAAGACTCGATGACTGACAAGGAACTACCGACGTACCGCTGGGGAGGATGGCCATGAATCGTTTCCGGATCAATGCATATAGAACCAAGACGCCTCTTGAGAGCCTTCGTCGATTCGTTGGGGGGACGACCCCGCTTTCCCTTCGATCGTGTAATCTTGGCACATGACCAGAGTGGAAGCGACGAGGATGGGTCGCAGCGCGAGCACAGAGATGAAGGCTCTTGTGTGGTAGCGGACGAAAGCTGGATCCTCTCCCGATGCAAGCGGAAACCAGGAGGCTTCGGTGGAATGGGAGGCTTGGCAGAGTTTTCCCTCATGAGCGAGTGGCAACGAGGGGAGGCAAGCTGAATTTCGCAACCTTGTTCCAAGTCTGATAAACGTTGCCGTTCCTGTAGATGTTTGTTAGCTTCTATGATGAGCCTAAAGTAAAGGAAGCTTACCTTGAAACTAGAGTGTCTTCCATGGCTTTGAAGAGAATGTCCTTGCATCCCGGAGAGGCTAGGCGGGGTTGCTGTAGAGATGTCCGTCCCACCGAAGACCTTCTAGATATGCAAATAAGCTGCTGTGAGTTAGGAAAATATGTATAAAAAAAACATACCCTCAAGTTGAGACATCCTGAAACCCTCCGAAGCCATCGAACTTTGGACTCCGGAGGACAAGCTTCCTCGTGTAGAGAAATCGTCTCGCATATTGTCTCGATTGACGACGTACTCTGCAGTGTTGGAAATCTAACCGGATTCTGGCCAAAGAGAATCAAAGACAAATACCAACCGACTCTACCACAATGGCTTACTTTCAGGTCCATGAAATTTCTCACTCTACGAAGTGTTTTTCCAGGGTTCAGCACGGACGGTGAACTAGGATCATTGTCTGTGTCCACGATTGCGACGGAGGTCTCCGCGTTCGAAGATGCTACCTCAGAAGACCCTATACCTTCTGCTAGGGGTACCGCGGGCATTGAGTCGACTTGACCCGTGCGATCGAGATGCGATACGTCCTGGCATCTGAACTGCAAGATTTTCCTGTACTGCGAAATGGGACGTGGGAAAGAAAGCGGAGAAGGTTGGGCGGTTGCTTCGATCTCGTACTCATCTGCCAGCGACTCCTCGGAGATACGAGTGAGGAGTCTCGGTCGATAGGTAGCTAGTACTTCCCAGACATCGTCCGTCTCGTCTGCCGCTGCCCTAGAATCCGAGTGGCCTTGCCCGTCGCCCCATGTGGAATCGTCCATCTGACCCGACAGCGGGAGTTCAACAAGGCAAGTTGGAATGTTGACCGCGTCATCGTCGAGTGTCGCAGTACCGACTGTGGAGTCGAGACACGATGCCGCAACCGACTCATCATCATCATCTGCTTCATCCTCTTGATCGGCCGAGTAGAAGGAACTATTGTCAGCGTCCCGAGAAGATGCACCGGAACAAGGTGCTCGAGGATTCACTAGCGTTCGGTGTGCGGCAGAATCTGCCAGCGAATCATCGGAAAAGTAAGAAGAAAGCTTTGGAACGGGGACAGCTAGCTTTCTCTTCATATCCGAGAGCGTCTGATTCATGGCGTTCTGCTTCCGAGACTCGACCTCGGACGTCCACTCCTCGTCTTGACTAGAATCGAAAGAGAAGTTGTCAAACTCTCGCTTAAGGTCTCCATCTGAAAACTCAGGCGACTGAACGGGTTTTTGCGGCTCCACGTATTCAAACAGACAGGGAGAAACGGTCGTTTGATCCGCCAGGGTGATTCCAGACGGTGCTGTGGAAGCCACCGGGGAAGAAGAAATAGGATGTGGCAAGGGAAAGAGAGGGTGGTCGCCGAAAGACTGAGGTACTTGCAGCGGGGAAGCAGTGGGAGAGCAATCCGAGAACGATTGAACAAGAGCCTGGCAGAAGTCATGCCTTGCCTCCTCTATCGTTTGGTCGAAGAGCGCACGACGTCGGGAAAACAGTCGTTCAAAGTCCAACCAACTTTGGGCCACAATAGCCAAGCATTGGACATGATTTTCGACCTCCTTGTCCTGTTCGTCCGAAGGAGTAGGGACGGACATGGCTAGTAAAGACGAGGGATCCGGGAAACTGGAGGCGCCAACATTGGAAGCTGTCGTTGAACAAGCAAGCTCCACAAAAATCGAATCGCTAGGTCCTCTGGCGGGTTCGACACATTGCTTCGGGGACGCGTTGTCGAAAAGCTGTCTAAGGTCCTCCTTCGCCGACTTGACCTTTCGAGCGATGAGTTCTCTCGACTTCAGTTTGTAAAGGTCGGCATTCAGCACCGCCGAACAGTGTGCTTTGAGCGACCCTCCTTCTACCAAGAGGTTGATATGGGGCTACAGTGCGGTATGTTTGTTAGGCAGCCTGGTGCGAGATCATCGAGCTATGCATACCATGGACTTTGCCTTTGGAACACCAGCGTTCCTCAGGCTCTGCATGCTAAGCTTGGTGAGCCGCTTCCTGAGCGTGTCGCCAGCGGGTGAATCGGACAAATGAGTGGAGTCCTCGAAAGAGGCGTGTTTGTTCTTGATCAACAAGACCATAACGAAAGGCGAATAGAGGTAATGGATAGTAGAAGATGGTAAGGTTGGCGGAGGGCGGAGGGAACGCGCAGCGTGTGTTGCTGGAGGGAAGAGGGTGGGGCGGGACACCTGGTATTTAAATGCCAGGGAGTGCCAGCCGCCCGATCATGCTCAAGGCGCTGGAATGCTACGTCAAGTGAGATGGTGACATCACCGCAGGCCGTGAATGAGTGAACTCACTCTCGCTGGGTACGGCTGGGCCCATAAGCTCGGGACTTGTACGACCAAACTCATCTCTGTTTTGGTTGGTTGTAGTGTAGGTGGAGCGTCTCGGTTTCCCTGTAAAATCCGAGGGGTGGGACATAACCTGCAATGAACGCGAGAACTGCTCCCAAGCTGTGACGGCGTCTTTCCGGACGAACTGGTCCACGGCACCTTGAATTTCTGACTCCATGCGAGGCTATATTTTGCGTCAGACGAGTGCGTTCAGGTCTTGCGGTCCGTGCTCCCAGCGGACCGCATCTCCTTCGGCCCGGTCCTCCTGGGTTATCAGACGATAGAGCCATTTCCTCGCTCCATCATCTAGCCAGTAACATCGTATCCTCAGCATTCAGAGCTCATCCTCGGCCTCGTTTGACGCTATGGTAGAGCTGTCATGGTAAGCAAGTTATCGATTTGTTGGTGCTCGGTGTCAAGGAGCTTTCTCATGCACTGGCAGCCGAGCCGAGTTTTAAATATCCATTGATCATGCACTCACAGATACTAGGGCTGACCGGTGTCAGCTTGTGGTTTGGCAACAGGTGGCATCATTCCACGGATTGGAGAGTGAACTCTGCTTGGTATCCGCAGGTGTGACTTTGTCTCCCGTAGGCAGACCAGAGAGTCACAGCAGAATGGTCTACCAGGGGGTTTGACTGCGCCCCGGGAAGAGAACGCTCTATTGATATACGCAGTTGTATATTTTAGGCGACCAACTTGTAGATGACATAATCGATTCTGATTGGTTGTTCGGTCACGCCATCGTTAACTGTGTGTAAATCCTTTTTCCACTTTAAAAAGGGACCGTCTGGTCGTCGATTTTGTCTGTCACTTCCCCCACCATGGCTTTTAACGCGACCGTAGTCGCAGCTGCTCACGAAACTGCTCAGCAGCTTTATCCCTACATCGACCTCTCCAAGCTCAGCTGGTTGGAACAGCTCTGGGCTTCATGGTACATCTGGATCGACAACCCTGTCATTGCTACGGGTCTTCTAAGTTTCTTGTTACACGAGGTAAGCAACACACTTAGCACTCGGTTATGTCTTCTGACCTGGATTCACTCCAAGATTGTGTATTTCGGACGTTGCGTTCCTTGGATCATCATTGACGCCATTCCATACTTCCAGAAGTGGAAACTCCAGCCCACCAAGGTTCCTACCGCCGCTGAGCAGTGGGAGTGTACCAAGCAAGTTCTCTTCTCCCATTTCACTATCGAATTACCCGCTGTCAGTCATATCCGCGCTTGTGACAACTCTCAAAGACGCTGAAAATCATACCTCTAGATCTGGTTGTTCCACCCAATGGCAGAAACGTTGGGTATGCAAACCTACCACGTACCCTTCCCATCCTGGCAGACCATGCTCCCGCAAATTGCCATTTTCTTCGTGTTTGAAGACATGTTTCACTATTTTGGTACGAATAAACGATTTTTTTCGTGGTCATCGTTTTTGACAACCTTGATTTAGCTCACCAAGCCCTTCATTGGGGAATCTTGTACAAACATATTCACAAGATCCACCACAAGTATTCGGCTCCTTTCGGTCTTGCTGCAGAGTATGCCCACCCTGCTGAGGTATTCATCCTCGGCACTGGTACAATCGCCGGTCCCATCCTCTACTGCTACTTCACCCGCAACCTCCACATCATCTCTGTTTACATTTGGATCACGCTCCGTCTGTTCCAGGCCATTGACGCACACAGTGGTTATGGTTTGTATTGGCTTGACTTGTTCAAGATGCATTACCTTACTTTACTGCCTTAGACTTCCCCTGGTCGTTGCAGCACATCGTCCCATTCTGGTCGGGTGCTGAGCACCACGATTTCCACCACATGGCCTTTACCAACAACTTTTCCACGTCTTTCCGGTGGTGCGATCGCCTGTGGGGCACAGATACCAAGTACCGCGAGTACCGGGAGCGTGTCGCTGCGAGCAAGGCTGCCATGAAGGGCAAGAGCAAGGCGGAGCAGGACGCTGCTGAGCGTCAACTCATGGAAGAGGTCGAAGCGGAGGGTCATCGTGCCGAGGCTATCGCCGAGGGCATAATTCAGGAAGACAAGACCGTCAAGGTGCAATAGAGTATAAGACGTCTTTCGTGTTGTAGAAACGAGGACGGTTATTGATTTAGAAGAATAGTAATACATCACGCACAAGCTTGATGACATGACGTTCCCTTTGTGATGAAACGGGTCGCTACCATGTACGATGATGATCATTTCAATCCCGTCCCTGCAACATAAGATGCTACCCCCAGAGACGTTGGAGCTCGTGCTTGGACACATCTCGCGGGGTGATCTCGTTCCGATACTCACCACCAACTCTCTCTTCCACCAGGTCGCTGCTCGCGTCCTGTACCGTGCGCTCATCGACATCTCCCCAAAGCGAGCCCTGGGCCTCATCAAAACTCTCGCTCGCAACGATTTCTATCCCCCGTTTGTCCGTCGATTCGACCTCGAATGGAACGAAAACTTCCTCACCGGCAACTTCCTCCGCCTCCTCCACCGTGCCCTCCGACGACTCAACCGTCTCTCCTACCTCGGCCTCGAATTCTCCGTTAACGACAACCCGTCCAATCTCGCATGGGTCCTCCAGGGATGCACGTTCTCGCTCCGCGTATTCACCACCTCAATGCGATGCGAACCTCTTCTCGCCCGTTTTTTCGAAACCCAGCACAACCTCGTCGAGGTTTGTCTGAGAGGATTCAACCCCGTCCACACCTTCCCGCTCCCGCCTCAAGCCCTCCCCCGTCTCAAACACTTTCGCACCGTTCTCTCCTCTCCAGACGTCACCGCCGACTTTGTCCGCGGTCGACCGATCGAGAGTGTCTCAATGTCGCTGTACCCCGGGGACGCGACGACGTCGCTCGATGCATTGCTCCTCTCTACACGCCCATTGAGGCGACTGACCGTGATGTCGTTTGACGTCGGACCACCCGCAACACTCATCACCGAGATCTCAAAACGATTCCCCACGCTCGAAGCCCTGCACGCTGTCGTCCTCGTACGACACTCTACCCATGCAAGTTTCCCCCGCGTACTTTTCATTTATTTATTAATTTTTGTCGATAATTTTTTCCCGCTCACGTTTGTTCTCACGGGCACCGGATCTCTCTCTCTCTCCCCCTTGATAGGAGCTGCTCATCGAGACGGCATCCTCGTTGAGCCATTTCAAGGCGCTCAGGTATCTCACGTTCATGGCCCCTGGATCGGTCTCGTCTGAAAACGAATCCGAGATTGCAACCTTGTGGCACACGGCCTGTCCGACGCTCAAGACCATCATCCTCCCAAAGGGTATCGTATGGGGATACGTCGACGGACGATGGGTGTCGCTGCAAGACGCACCATGAGTGCATGCCTCGGGCGGCACGGGGGGGCTGATAGCAGGGGAGGGGCGAGCGATCAGCGTCGCAAGTAAGCACAACCAACGAGGCAGACGCTCACAGGGCGGAGCTGACATGTCGTCAGCATTGCATGTAGGGGAGTGTGGGCCAGAAAGTACACCGCAAATAGAAACCATGTCAGGGGGACACGAAATGTTACCTTTTTTGTTTTATTTTGTTTTATTTTGTTTCTTGAAGAAAAACGTCGTTAGTCTCGAGGTGTCTCGGAGCGGTTTGTCGATCGTTTTTTTTGGCGGTTGAGATTTGCCATTGAATGGCACCGGGGCTCGGAAGATGGTTGATGGAACGGATGGGATCGGTGCTATCGACGCACTGAAGTGAACATGCCCTTCCTCGCGGCTCACGGGGACATCTGACAACGATGGGCAATAGAACATAACCCCTGAGGTACAACTCTGCGTCACTTTACCGCTTGCTCCATCAACGGAACAGGTAGTCAATCAAACATTGTCTAGCGCGCGCTTGGTCATCGATGTCGGTGAGAGTTGCTTTCGATCCATCACCCCATCGGTGGGATATGATTGCGTAGCAAGCAGGACGATGGTGTAACAGCTCTAGTCGTCCCGACCCGGAATCGAGAGGACGTGTGGTCTTGTATGGAGTGATGGACTGTTGGGATAAGCCCGCAAAGGCGTGCGACATACTTTTGGAGACAATGATCGTGTCACTTCTCTTTCGATCGAAGCCCTGATCTGTTGGCACGAAGATGATACTGGCAGGGACGTGAGTCGGAGTCGTTGCGGTAGACGACAGAGTAAAACATACCTCGATGGACACGCGGGAGATGACGGAGGGAAACCAGGTCGTGGACGATACCACACGAATGGCTCGAATCTTTACAGGCACGAGAACCTGAGAGAGCCTCGGGAATCGAAATCCGAATCACAGGGCGTATGCAAAAAGAAAAAAAAAGAAACACCCTCTCGGGGTTCTAGCTGGGCTGTGAGGTTGAGTCTAATCGCGTCCGATGCAGAACTCAAGAATGCATCAAGCCTATGAACCACGGAAGTGCAAGCATGTCAAACAAAAGCCTCGTTTGCAATAAAATACATGAAAACGGCACGACGGGAGATCGAACAAGGCGGACAAGGCTGCAAAAAAAAATACGCGTTCTCAGTTAACGTCGAACTAGTATCGAGGAACTAACCACCGACAAATCAATCTGTCATTGATTGATCTCCACGCAGACGCTTTTGCGGTGGCTCTGAAGCTGCGTCGGATATTCCATCCGTCTCCCATCCCCGCTTGGACGGTCGAAGCAACACTGGTGATGCATTAAGGCTATCTTGTGCATCTACGCCATGTCCGAACTGTGATGGGCTTCGGACCGTGACGTGACATCGTGTGGTGTCGGGTTATGGCCAGACACAACCGACTTTAGTCGTTCAAAGTCTTGCTTTGTTAGCTGCTGCCCTTGAAGGGTTTTACTCACGTAGGTCTGAGCGAAAGGTCGCCCTCTGTTCCGAATGGCGAGTAGCCCCCACACAGAAGGCAACGGTGAATTTGAGAACTTGATTTCGTTCTCTTTGAATTACTAGGGATGTCAAACAGATTCCACCGGGCTGCTGTATCATTCGGCAACTCTTTCGTGGGCGGCCAGCAATTGACGTAACCGGGGGTATGATTGATGGTCTCCGAGATGGAGCTGCCCAGCGAACACATTGAATTGGTCGTTCAGCGCCCAAGGTGGAGTCCAGTCGGAGGGTAGGGGAGGGATAGGATAAAGTTCGAGATCGTCGGACAGTTTCAATCGCTGGGTGTGCGTGGTGCATACACGTGGGGGTGGCGGAATCACTCGCCCTGATGACTCTGGATCAGCTTCGAATGGGCCGAACAGAACGAGCAGCTGATCGTGTTCCTTCGAGTTTTTACGAGAGAGAATCCACTGGACAGGTCGAACATACTGTTTCATGGTTCTTTGAGTGGACTTGCAGAAATTCGCCGTAGCCAAGACAAACGGGTTCCAGAGTTGTGAAGACGAGATGAAAAGCACTGTTCGCGTGAGTAATGGAGGGATCTCGCCGGTGTTCACGAATTTGAGGATGTCTCAGGATGAAAGTAACAGTATTCGGCCGGTTTTACCTTGGAAGACAGCTTCACTTCTCGTTCGCCCTTCAGCTCGCGGTTGATCTCCCGTTCTTGTCCTTCTTCCATCTGTGCACTGAGAAATGATAGATCTCTGCAGCGACTTTGACCCAAAATCGGAGTATCATGGGCGTCGTGGCTGCGAGACAAGGCCACTGTAGTCAACGCCCCATCTTCGCTCCGCAAGAGCAAACAAGAGGATGTTGGAGGCCAGCAGACTACGAAGGAATAGCAGTCCATTGCACAGACGACTCCAGCGGGAACGCTCAGCGTACTCCTCTGGCACGATATGGGCTGTAACGGGAAGGACGTCCTCGTCAGAAATGAAACTGCGAATCGCACAATACAATGCTGGGGGTACGTGTTGAAGGTCGAAATTATCAAGCCGTCCACTTCCATAATCAACGATATTGGGCATCGACCAATGGTCGGGGCCTCCCACGATGCGAACGTGTGGAAACGATCCCGGTGGATCACGTACTCTATTATAAAGTTGGCATGATCTCTTGGAAGGGTACGAGCGCACTCCTTCACGAGTCAGAAGACTCGCTGAATCATCGTCCATCAGTCAGGGTACCCGTCCACGTGCTGCCCGAGGGCGATCGCGTAAATCAGTTGGAACCGGGAATGGAGGATCTCGTCGCTCTCGTCCAAGACATCCCCACCGCGTTCGTCATGGTAGGTAGCCCGAGCAGCGCACGTTTTGCTCGAGTGGCCGGGCAGAGGGCTCAGCGATCGAAATATGTTACCCACAGGGCTATTTTTCCACATCCATGGTTTCATGGGTGCCATTTCCAGGTTGTATGACAGCTCCCGCACCCAGCCGAGCGTCTTCCTGTGTACATTCGTGCGATGGCTCGCTCCGAAACGCGTTCGCTGAGACTCGACGCAAGTACGCCGAGTGAGGAAGAGAGAAATGGTATTCATCATCACTGAGTCGATCGGGCCAGCTCCGATATCCACGAACAAACTGTCGAGCTCGTCCAGAAGGGCATCGCAAAAAGGAATATGGCTCTTGGAGTTCCCTGTGCCATCGAATCCACACCCTTGTATTCACATCGAGCGGTCCGACTTGAAAAGCCGCCCGAGCGAGGAGGAAACGAACATCGTGACGACGGGGGTTGGGGGTTCTCCTGCGCAGGATGTTGAACCACTGGAGCGAGCCGCCGCAGGGAGAGATCCGCGAGACAAGCCGGTTGAGCAGACCAGATGTCATCGGAGGTGTGAAATGTATACCCCAAGTATTCTTTCAGCATGTTGTTTCCACCCCAGAAGTATGTGAAGATATTCGAAAGGTCCAGATCTTCGTAATACATCTTGCACCCCCATATTGACCAGGCTCCTCAATGAGATTAGGATTAGGTCACATAATGTAATCGCGGGCGACTGCGAAATACACC
>QGOH01009200.1:0-12901 GCA_003313155.1 Boletus sp. MG95 | reverse complement strand
AAAAAAAAAAGGTCTCATCGCGACGGAGGGCCAAGTAAGTAAGTATCTCGGAACCGGCCAAAAAGGCATCTCGCTCGGATACATACAGATGATGACAAGGATGACGACTAGTTTTCGTCTTGTGGAGACGCCACTTTCAAGTGTCCCCGCTCCGCTTTTGGGTCCTCCCTGATGGCGGCGGCGACGGCACGTTCTACTCTTAGCCGTCGACAAACTGGATTGTGATGACCGGTGCGACCCCCTGATCTTGGCATAATCGTGGCATCGGGCGAGCTGACCGCTCTCCCGCAGACCAACCTCAAACGAGAAGCCTTTGTTCTGGTGTACATACGGCATCTGCATCGTGGCCTTTGGGTTTAGACGGTTTCCCCCCCATTGTCGGTCAGGGAGAGCGCACGACACTGCATAACGGCACTGCAACTCGTCACCTTCCTGGGCGAACGTCTTCCAAACCGGTCCAAAGGGAAGAAAATCAGATTAAACTTGACATTTGATTATATCATCTTTTAGAACTCGTAAGCATACTATCCAGACCCCAGTCACAACGACGGGAGGGGGAGGACTATTTCTAGTATACAAAACGAACGCCGAGCGATGTCCATTAGAGAGAGAAGGAAGAAAGAAATACGGGTGAGTAGAGCTTCGTGTTTTCACGGCTTTGAATACGTCGGTAGAGTTGCGCCAGCGTTTACGCTGGAAACGTAAAAGAACGTTGATGTCGTCGTCATTTTGAAGATTCTGGGCAACCGGTGGTTCAGGGAATGGAATATTTGAACTGCAAGACCATAGGTAGGGCAAGTGAGCGGCGTCGGGGAGAGCATAAATCGAATCTGACCTGATGGAAGCATGTACAAAACGTTTCGATCAGTTGAAACCGAGGGTCCCCGAGGAAGGAGAGAAAGAAGAGCCGGTGGAATAACCGGAACAGTCAAAAGGCGATATGGCCGTGGAGAACGCACAAGGTGAGTCCTTATTCACCGGGATGGTGACCGGGTTGGAAAAGGGATCGGTAAAGGTCCCCCCGAGTGCCACACGTTCCATGTCCTTCAATTCGTGCAAGTCAAACCCGGGATTGCCTGCGTTCGTCGAGAACGTCTATGTCGAGCGAGTGAGCAATCAGGTCAAAGTACGAAAGGAGGACGTAGACGTACAGGTTTATAGTCAAAGAAACAACAGTCCGAGGCCGCGTAGGATTCGGGGCTCTGGTTCAGGTCAGGGAGAGCATATGTAGGATCCAGTAGCAACGAATCAACCGGTGGAAAAGTAAGCCATTCCAAGCCTTGCAGGGACGAGGGGTCATAACTAGCCAGCATTGTAGGGGCTGGTTCGACAACGGGCTGTGGTGTCACCGACTGATACATGATGGTCCGACTTGGGCGACGTTGCATGTCGTCTTGACTGAAACTGGGAGCCCATCCCCCCAGCGGAGAATGCGATGAAGCTGGAACAGCACCGACAGGGGGACAAGACGAGGAGCGCCTCCGAGGTATAGATTGAGGGTACGGCCGTGGGCGCTCGGGCTGGCGACGTGGCTTCGGATGATCTGGGGGCGAGGCGGCGCCCATTCGGGATACCTGGTGTTGTGGGCGCTCTTGCGGATAGGCATTATCGCTCTTAGTTTTCTTGATTCTAGAGCCACCGTGAGTCGGCGCGTACTTGTAGTCTGGATACAGGAGCGCGTGGCGCGCCTTCTCTTGCGCAGCGAGCTCGACCCATGGTTTCTTCTGCGCTGCGGTCATTTCGCGCCACAAATCACCTGCTATGCGGGAGATATTTGTGTCATCTAGGTCGGATCTTGGTAGTACCTTCCGTTGATGAACGAGGTCACAACGGAAGAGGATAAAAGGGTTACGGGGACGAGGGACATGGCGACGACCGTTGGCCAGTCGAGCGGGTTTGGCTTGTACCGCGCCGGAAGAACCAGGCAGGGGGAGTGGCTTCGCGGAAGCAGAGGTCCACGTTGTAGCAGAAAGCACAGGCAACTCGAGGGGCCCCGGGGGAAGAAAATATGGAGGTATCCTTATGCTTTCCGCACATAACGCTGGCGCACAGTAAGGCAACTCGCTTGCAGCCCGTTGATTGGTGGGGGGAGAACGGACGCGGCGGCGCGACAGAAAAATGTCGCACGTATCGTCGAGACTTCTCCTCTGGCTCATGTTGTGGTAAGAGGTAAAGAAGAAGCCCTATAGGTGCCCAATGCATTAAAATGAAGTGGCCCTTTGTCATACTGGGCCTAGTAGGCATGCAGGCATCTCCAAGGGGGGCTATGAAAGGAAAAGACCTCCCGGAGGGCTGTATGATGTGATAAGACAAAGGGGTGCTGACAGGAACCGTACCACGGGACCAATCGAAGAAGATCTGATGGTGACAGACGGAGGCGACAGCCTTCGCTGAGTCGTTTGTTTTCCAGTCCGCCCAATTGTCTGTCCCAGTTTGGGCGATCGCATAAGACCGTCAAAAATATTCCCTTTGAAGAACAAGCCCTCCGTTAGTCAATGACATACCGAGTCGCCATCGCCAAGCACCACGTTTTTCTGTCCGAGCCGAGTGCTGACACTGGGCGTAACGTCGACCTAGGCCACCAACCCCATGGTATCATTGCAGCTCGCTAGGCAGCTCGGTGGCAACTTTTGTTAGCCCCCCGTGCCCAACGCGCACGTATACACAAGCCAGAAGCACCAAAGGGTGGTTCGAGGCAATAGTATGACTCAGCCTTTGCGCATGAATGTGCCAAAAGGGACGCCGAAATGTTGGGATTTTGGGCTCTTTGACACAGCCATAGCTCGAGGTCAAGGTCCTCTGGAGTCTCGATATGTAGGTCGAGAGGAAACTACCTAGTTCGATTATACGTGGTGCAGTTGGAAGGCCGAGCCAGAGCGATGACTACTCTACTTGCCACAAACTTGTCGACCGGGACCCGTATTTGCCACGATAAAATAAGCAGTGATAAGATCATCTTATCAGTGATTCTTCCCAGTGGATAGTGGAAGATTTTCCGATCGTTCTTTCAAAGTTTCCCTTTGAACGACACGCAAAATGTCTCCCCTCTCTCATCCCTCTATCCACGGTATGACAAGACCGTCATGAACCCAGAAAAAGACTGATTGATGTCTCCAGATGGTTGGTACCGGGAGATCTCTTCCCAATGGCCTGGCCAAGCCATGACTCTCAAGGTCAATAAAATCCTCCATGTTGAAAAATCTCTCTACCAAGATGTCCTTGTCTTCGAGTCCGAGACATACGGTAACGTCTTGGTTCTCGATGGTGTCGTACAGTGCACCGAACGTGACGAGTTCTCGTACGTCGCCTCCACGACTATCGCACTGCGGTTACTTATTTATAGTGTGTTAGGTATCAAGAGATGATCGCACATCTCCCTCTCGCTAGCCACCCCAACCCAAAGAAAGTGCTCGTCATCGGAGGCGGTGATGGTGGCGTCGTCCGGGAGGTCTTGAAGCACGATACGGTCGAGGAAGTCGTCCTGTGCGACATTGACGAGGTTGGACATTACTTCCATCACCCCATCGTTCGTCTTATCCCCAAATCAACAGGCCGTCATCCGAGTGTCCAAGATATACCTTCCACACATGTCCTCGTTTTTGGACTCCCCCCGCGTCAGAGTCTTCATTGGGGACGGTTTCAAATTCCTCGCGGAGAACGAGTCGACGTACGATGTCATCATCACCGATTCTTCTGATCCTGTTGGTCCCGCAGAATGCCTTTTCCAAAAGCCGTACTTCAAGCTACTTCACGATGCGTTGGCCCCGGGCGGTCAGATCTCTACACAGGCCGAATGTCTTTGGCTCCACCTGCCTCTCATCACTCAGCTGCGAAACACGACGCGCGAGATATTCCCGAATTCACAATACGCGTTTACCACCATCCCAACATACCCCTCCGGACAAATCGGATTCATTTTGTGCTCAAAGGACAGAGCAAGAAAACTCAACGAACCGATTCGAAAGGTCAAGGATACGCGTTACTACAATGAACAGGTTCATCGCGCCGCCTTTGTCATCCCCGAGTTCGCTCGTGTGAGTCTAGAGGAGGAAAGGGACATTCGACCACTCTTTGGCAGGAGCGCGTTGGCTGCTAAAACCACAGAGGTGGGCAAGAAGAAAATTCTTCTTCTTGGATCTGGTTTCGTAGCACGCCCATGTGCCGAGTATGTCGTCCGTAACCCATCCAATGAACTGGTTATTGGTCAGTGTCACCCTTTGATCGCACGACCAGAGGCTAACACTGACCTCAGCATGTCGGACACTCAGCAGCGCGAAGGCCCTGGCCGAAGGTCTGCCGAATACCACTGGTATCTCCCTCGATGTCAACTCTACGGCCGACCTCGAGGCACAGGTGGCTGCTCACGATCTCGTCATTTCCCTGATTCCTTATACCTACCATGCTGCAGTCATCAAGGCCGCTATCAAGGGAAATACTCATGTTGTAACAACGAGTTATGTCTCCCCTGTAATGAGAGAGCTTGATCAGGAGGCCAAGGCCGCCGGGATTGTAGTCATGAATGAGATTGGTCTTGACCCCGGCATCGATCACCTTTACGCTGTCAAAACCATTTCAGAGGTACATGAGAAGGGTGGAAAGGTGAGGATCGAAATTTTTGACGACAGGCGGTACTGACGATCGATGTGAATAGATTAAGCAGTTCTTGTCATACTGCGGTGGGCTACCTGCGCCGGAATGCTCGGGAAATCCTTTGGGGTACAAGTTCTCCTGGTCGTCACGAGGTGTCCTGCTGGCTCTACTGAACTCGGCTTCATACCTTTCGGAAGGCAAGCAACTCGACATTGTTGGAAGCGACCTCATGGGATATGCCAAACCGTATTTCATCTCCCCCGCGTTCGCCTTCGTGGCCTACCCCAACCGCAACTCGGTTCCCTTCCGCGAGTTCTACAACATTCCGGAGGCGGAGACCATCGTTCGTGGCACTTTGCGCTACCAGGGATTCCCTGAATTCATCAAAGCTTTGGTTGACTTGGGCTTCCTTGACGCCACCGAGAAGGAATGGCTAACGGCGGATCTCACATGGGCAGAAGTCACTCAGAAGGCTATCGGTGCCAATGACGCGTCCGAGAGGTGAATAGCGACATACCCTTCGTGATTCATTATTGACCACCCAGACAGCTCACTCGTATCCCACATCAAGTCTGTGTGCAAGTTCCCCAACGAAAGTGAGGGCGCTCGCATTATATCTGGCTTCCGATGGATCGGGTTGTTGTCGACCGAGAAAGTCGCTCCAAGAGGAAAGAACTTGCTAGATACCCTCTGTGCACAACTGGAAGGATTGATGAAGTACGAGCAAGGCGAGCGTGATCTCGTTATGCTGCAGCACAAGTTTGTCGTGGAATGGGCCGACGGAACGGAGGTAGGTATCCCCATCGGATGACACGAGAACGGAACACGCTGACAGTGCCACGACAAGCAAACCCTGACGTCGACGCTGGAGCAATACGGAAGCCCTTCTGGTCACTCGGCCATGGCGCTTACTGTCGGTCTTCCATGTGGGATTGCTACCCAGCTCGTTCTGGATGGTGTGATCAATACTCCTGGCGTCCTTGCCCCGTACACCAGGGAGGTTTGCGAACCCATCCGAGCTATATTAGAGAACGAAGGGTTGGGTCTGGTCGAGAGAGTTTTGTAGAGTTGCTGGAAGTGGATGAGGGTAGAAAATACCTAGTAGGAGTGACTCGAGACCAATAGTAATGAGGTTATTGTTTTCGAAGTTCGAACCCGGTTGTCTTTTGTGCCACTCTTCCTTGTCCACCCGTGATGGCCCAACCGCGACGATCGCCAGACGACCAGTACCTCACGGAGACCTCTGATCTCCAAGCGAAAACAGAGTCGGTCCTCCTCAAACATGTCCCACTTGATCCAAAGTCCCCGCCACCCCTACAACGGCAACAGCATCTCCAATACCTCGTCCGAGGCCTCGTACAAGGCTTCCCATCACGCTACATCAGTCAAGACGCCAGCCAACCGTGGCTCCTATACTGGACACTTCAAAGCTTCAGTATGATGGGTGTGGTCGCGGACCCCGATAACAGGCAACGGTGCGCGAGACCCTCTCTCTCTCTTTGATCACAGCGAATTGCTCGGGTGACATGTCTCGTCTATCTGCAGCGCGATTGACAAGATTCTGGCGTGGCAGCACTCCGAGGGTGGGTTTGGTGGTGGGCCGGGACAGGCGGCGCATCTTCTCCCCACCTATGCTTCTGTTTGCTCGCTTGCGATCGTTGGCCAACCAGGCCCGAGAGGAGGCTGGGATCAGATCGACAGGTGTGTTCGAGTCGTTGTCGTTCCCATTCTCGCTTCTCGCACGACGCGCTGACCGCAGATCTACCACAGGCGGAAGCTCTATGCCTTCTTCATGTCTCTAAAACAACCCGATGGATCCTTTCTCGTCGCTCACGAAGCCGAGGTAGACGTCCGGTAACGTCTCGCTCCCACAACTCTTCCATTCGCCTCTCTCACACACGTAACCCGCCGGCTGACTGAACACAGGGGAACGTACTGTTTACTCGTCGTTGCGCATCTCTTGGATCTACTCACCCCCGAACTCCTCGAAGGGACGCCTGCGTTCATCGCGTCGTGCCAAACCTACGAGGGCGGATTTTCCTCTGCTTCGCAGCCGTATTACGCCGCGGACGCAGACGGGGGAAGAACACTCGTCGATGACATCCGGCCACCCCTCGGCGAAGCACACGGGGGATACACCTTTTGTTCGCTCGCCTCGTGGATCATGCTACAACCCTACCTCGATCTATCACAGCGTCGTTCGACGACGACACCAGGCAATCCGTCGATCGACTATAGGAGGTTGTTGCGATGGCTCGTGCAGATGCAAGGATCCGAGATCGAACTGGGCGGGTTCCGGGGCCGGACCAATAAGCTCGTCGATGGATGTTATTCGTGGTGGGTTGGGGGTTGTTTCGCACTGCTTGCGTCACAGGGCGTCGGTGGGGGTAGTCGCACGCACGCTGTCGCCGCCCATGACACGACCGCGCCCGCGGACGGGGAGTGGGATGACGACGCGGATGGTGAGTAGTGCCACATCGTGGTTCGCTTGGTACTCATCGGGCAACTCGTATGCGCGCACCCGCGCGTAGAGTCACTGTGGAACAAACCAGCGTTGCAGAGTTTTATCTTGAGTGCGGCGCAGCACCCGGCTGCAGGTCTGCGGGACAAACCACCCAAGTACGATTCCCATGGCGGATATGTGATGCTCTGACAAAAAGTGACTGATCGCGGCAACGGGTAGGACCGCAGACGCGTATCATACGTTGTATTGCCTTGCTGGGCTGTCCGCTGCTCAACATAGCGTCAACCCTCTACCGGCTCGACGTGCCCAGGTCGATCAAGCGTGGCGGGAGGCTTCGGGTAGACGCTCTTGTCCCCCTTGTATTCCGATTAGGGATTCTGAAACGATTGGCTAGGTACCTCGCATCAGCAACTTCGCAGAACCTCGTTTGCGGACGCACTTGCGTGGACTGAAGAAGAGGGGGCGTCTCACATTCTTGGCGGCTCGGTGAACCGGATGGTACGTTACCCCGATATCGTTCATTGTTGACCTTTTGGAGCTCCCCCCTTCTCAGAACGCCACTCACCCCGTGTTCAACCTGACCCTGACCCACACGGAAGGAATCATGTCGCATTTCTACAAACAATCTATTCCGAAACGTAATTGACGACGATAACGGGTGCAACAACAACAAATTAGTACGATGTACAATTAGATTGATAATCCAATGTACGCCTACATACGTCTCCAGCCATGTACAAAAACTGAAACACGAGCCATAGTATTACACGACCAAGGGCTCGGGGAGAAATCATGCAATGATGCAAGAGTCCCTTGTCTTGGTGTCTGCCTTGTCCATCAAGAGACGATTCCGAACGCGCAGGTCCTCGACTTCTTCTTCCAATGCGCGCCACCGCTCCTTTTCCTCTCGCCTGAGCTGTATCAACGCCGGAAGCAACTTTTCGACCCTCTCCCACGCCGAGCATCGCTTTTGGAGTGCATATCGTAAATTGGCAGGCAAGAACCGGTTGTCCTCGCAACCAAACTCGGTCCAGGTGATCCCCATCTCCAAAGTACACCGGGACGGGCAAATTCGACTCAAAAACGTCGCGACCGCGCTCGTATTGCGAACTTGGGAGGTACCGACGGATAGCGTCTGCAGGGCGCTGAAGGGCTCAAGTGGAATACGCGACGAGGGAATGTCGGCTTCAGTGGCGTTGACGTACAGGCCGAGAAGGCGTAAACGGGGACAGTGTCTCGCAAAGGGGATGAATGCACGAAGATCGAGTGTGGACGCGTTCTCGTCGAGGAAGAGCGGTTCCGCGTTTAACATGAGGCTTTCCAAGTTTGGCCACTTACTGGCTAGACCCTCGAGCTCGTCGAGCGTGATCTTGAGTGGGTATTTGTGCACGAGTTCAAACGAGGATAGGTTTGGAAAGGTGAGGACGGATTTGATGGTGTCGTATGAAAGTTGTTGGTCTGCTGGGAGATCAGAGGAAAGTACTTTGTGGTAAAGCTGAAGGTTTAGCTTTGATAAAAGTCGACATCGTTGGGACAGCGTGGTGAAGAAGGTGCGCACTTCTTTCGGCGTGTGATCGGCGTAAGAGTTGACATACAACGTCGTGATACGGGTGGGCGCAAAACGTGAGCGAAAGAAACGGTCGAGATCGTCAATTCTGGCAGACAGGTTGAGTTCGCGTAGACATGGAAATGCGCCTTCCTTGAGCACGGGGGCAAAGGATGTCATATTGGTTGGGTCACCGTATCCAAGTGTGCGGTCTTGACTGAAGTCTACGACAGTAATGTTCTTGGCTCGGGAGAGTTCCTCCATGACTGCGGATGTGTAGTGAAATTCTGGCAGCACGATCTTCTCGAGTTCTGGCAAGTTTTGTAGAAGAATGCGGAGCTCAGCGTCGATGGGTTTACCAGGAAAACTGACAAAAAGGGCGAGGGTGCGCAAATGAGGTGCACGTGCACATAGATCGGTATAGAAATCCGGCCGGGGACACGATTGGGAAGGTGCAGCGATGGCGAGGTGTCTGAGGCGGCGATGGAGGAATAATTTGCAGCGTTCCATGTGAGCGGGGCTGGAGTATATCCATTCCAAAGTGTGCATGTTGGGCAAGATCTCCAAGAACATTCGCGTTCTGGCGACGTCGTCCAACAAGGGGTATATTTCGAGATCGTACTTGGCCGGCCGGAACTTCAAGGAGCGAACGCGAGAGGCATACTTCTGGAACCTGAACCAGTCACTGGCTTCTGGGAGTGTCTCAAAGCGCTGTCGAGTAAGATGAGTCGGGAGCCAGAGCAGCGAATGGCACTGCTCACGTATTCGAACGCGTTTTCTCGGCGACATATGGGTTTCAGTAGACGGAAGAGGTGGAGGAGGTCGTCGACCTCCTTCCAAACAACATCGAGGGCTATGTCGGACCATCGTTTGCATACACAGGCGTTTGTGACGTTGGACTCCAAATCCAAGAAATTGAAGATGATATCGAGGAGTTCGGGGATGAACAACACGCGATGGGCTGGTAATGTGGTGGATCCGGAATCGAGTGTGGGTGCACTCGTCGACGTGATTGACCTCATTCTGGGATTTTCCGCTGGAACAGCACGAATGGCTCGTAGAGTTGGAGTCGATCACACTCGGATGCGGTTGACCGCAAGTTGACCGTGAGATCTTGAGACTTGGTCAATCTCTCACCTGAACAACCGACCACTACTAATACTTCAGCATCAATATGGACCGCTATCATACCATAATGCAAATGGACAATGGCAGTCCTTGGTGCCGGTGAGTATTGGTTACTGGCGCGGCCGAGGTCGCTGAAACTGTATCTATGCACCACCAAGATAGAGTGTATCACTCAGGAAGGTGAGACACGCTCTCTCCGATTTCTTGGTCCGTGTTCTCTCGCACATGCGCGGCCGGGTATCGGACGAAGTTTGTCTCCGTGGAACAAAACCATGTGCAATCCATCTCACTACTCGCATTGTTGTGATAACTATTAATAATTCTAAGGAACAGGGCAAGATAATCCATCAGTCCTATTGACCGTCACTTTCATTTGGCAACGACTCCATCTTTCCATTAAACCCCCTGAATTTACCTCGAAACTTGTGCAAGTGTAAGATGCCGTCCTGTATTTTGTACGTCCTATACTTCTCGATAACGACGTTATCTAGAGGTAGTTGCACCGTATGCCGCGCCATCTTGTGCTGCGCAGTATTCTGGGACGACTGCTTCCCACCCTCCATGGCACCCGTGGTGGATCTCCCCCCCAACCTGCACTTTGCGTTGCTTGTGTGACCGCGCTGACGCTGATTAACTGTTGGCCCGGTGGGACATTATTCCGCCACAGGCACTCCCCTCCAAAATCCGGCTACGAGTTTCCGACAATGGCTCTAATAATGTCGCAGGGTTGCTTTAACAAGGAACTTGGGACACATGCAATCGGGTTTCAGCACACCGCCTTATCCAGTGCCCCACAAGATCCAGCTGCCACACGGGCACCCCCCGACTACACTATCATTTAAGAGCGACCGAGCCCCACTTGTCCCACCTTTCCCTTCGTGTTGCTATGGCCCAACATCCCGCCGCTGTTGAAGCTCGCGACCCCCGCGTGCACCTCGAAGAGAACAAAGACGTCGTCGCCCCCGAGCACTTTGTTCTCGCTGATGGTTTGGCGCCCAACTTGGAGACTTATCTCTACTATGCCCAGGAACAGCGAGACAAGGAGGCTGCTGAGGCCCGCAGAGAAGGACACCAGCCTCCCGTTGGCCGGCTAAGCGAATTGTTTGGTCTCAATCGACTCGGTCGCGACCAAGACTCAGTCTTTTCCACTACTGAGAAAAAGGCTGAGTCTGACGAAGCTGTCGTTCTCGCTGTCACTCCTGCCGAGCATCGCGCTGCTTCTAGCTCACTAAGGACGGCTACCTGGGGTGCCGTCTTCTATCTCATCACCACCGGTACGACAGGGCCATCCAAATAGTCTGTACCCATCTCACTAGTAAGCTAGATATCCTTGGCCCCTACTCGACGCCTTTTGCATTTGCGCAAGTGGGATATGGCCCAGGTGTCGCATGTTTCGTTGTTTTCGGTGCCATGGCGGCCTACAGCGGGGTTCTCCTTTGGCACATGTTCTTGAAACTGGATTCTGACAGGTTCCCCCTGAGATCCTTTGGCGATCTTGGTTATCGTATCTATGGGGGTTGGTTCCGGATCTGTACGCCTCTCATATCCTTTGACAAGCACATTACATTGACGACCTCTCAGTGTGCAATATTTTGCAGAGTGTGCAGCTTATCTTTAACGTCGGTCTCCTCATCCTCGGAAACGGCCAGGGTCTTTCGCAAATGGCACAGTTCAAGGTATGCTGCACTGTCACTATACCAAGGTCTACAGGTTCCTTATGAAATCAGCTTTGCTTCAGTGTTTGTAATATCGTCTGGATGCTAGCTGGTTGGTCATGTCCATGTCTTTCGAAACAGAATACTCACATTCTTCCGTAGGCATGATTCTGGGTCAGATCAGAACATTAAAAAAGTTTGGTTGGGTTGCAAACATTTCCATTTGGCTCAACATTATCACCTTGATCATAACGATGGCCGCTGTTTCGCATACCGCCCCCAACTACACGGCGGCGGAATCTGCTTATGGTGTTACGCAAGGGACAGTGCAAACTTTGGCTATCAATCAACAGCCTTTCGAACCCCAACTTAACGGTATCATGCAGATCGTATTCTCTTATGGTGGCGCGTAAGTCTACCTTCGCCAGGTTTGGAGTACAGCCTCATTGAAACTTTATTCTAGAATGATCTTCATCGAATTCATGGCTGAGATGCGTCGACCGATGGACTTCTGGAAGGCTATGGCTTGTGCGCAGGTGTTTATCACCGTCGTATATATGTTCTTCGGTTTGTTCGTCTACTCGTACCAAGGCCAATTTGTTATCAACGTAAGCATGTTGCCTCCCCGATCCGCCTAGACAAGTGGTTAATTTGTGATTTCCGGTCAGCCTGCGAACCAGGGCATCTCTCTTTACAGTTTACAAACAGCGACCAATTCTATTTCTCTCACCGCAGGCATCATTGCCGCTGCGTTATACGGGAACATTGGCATCAAAGTCATCTACCAAAATGTCCTTGTGGAGTTATTCCGTGCTCCGCCTTTGACGGTCAAGGCCGGAAAGTACCTCTTTGCTGCATTGGTCATCGTTTACTGGTCAATCGCTTTCGTCATCGCGTCCGCCATCCCCCAGTTCAGCAATATTTCTTCCCTTGTTGCGGCCGTCTGCATCTTCCGTGAGATTTTTCTTTCCGGTCTCTGAACCGCGCTGAGATGCTTTTTCCGCAGAATTCACATATACTTTCCCACCTTTCATGATTCTCGGCTATGTCATGCAGGTCGATGCGATGTCCTACGACCATCCGTATGATGTCAACAACCCCCGGGCATCCAGAATTGATAGCTGGTGGAACATTTCCCGGTGGGCACGTGGCTGTACGTTCACGCATGATCACATCCTTTTTTAAAGTCCTGAACATCCTTTGCTGACTGTCACCTCTTTGCTTGACAGACAAGAAACACCCTGTCTTCAACACTTGGAACGTGATCCTCGCTCTCGCGTGTCTGGCGACCGCAATACTGGCATCGTACTCCTCTGTCAAGTCGATCATTCTTGCTTTCCAGTTGGGTACTTCCGCCACGTCGTTTGGCTGCCGTTCCCCTCTCCAAGCCGCGTAACGTGTGTTCGGCTCTTGCCTGCCACGACATCTCTGGTCTCGGGGCCACAGTGTGTATATGCTTTCGTGCGTGTGTTTAAGCGTCGATGGAGTTGTACGATAGGGATATGTGTAATGAACAGA
>QGOH01009195.1:0-12447 GCA_003313155.1 Boletus sp. MG95 | reverse complement strand
CCTCGAGCTCACTTTCAGCCCTCTGTCGTGCTGCACGTTCTTCCTCCCACAACCTTCGCATTTCTTCCAGCTGTGCCTGCAAGTCTCCCATCGCTTGATCCATCAGTAACTTTTCCAACGTCCACTTCTCAATATTGCGCGCTTCGTTTTCTTTCAGGTGATGGATGTACTGCACGGCCCGGGCGAGAATCGCTCCTTTCGCCTTCTCTCCGGAGCTATTCGGCACAATCCGACCGAGTTCATTGATTCCTTCGTTTATGTTGCCCCTTCGCCGGCGCTCAACTTCTTTCTGAGTGGAGGATAAGCGTCGGGATTCGGGCCGTGAATGGAACAGCGTACATGGTTGTCTTTCCTTTGGCGAGCCCATTCGTCGGTTCCCATAGCAGCGGTTCGACTGCCTCTTGTCCGACCAGAGCCGGACGTGGGTCCACCCTTTGATTTCTCACCGTCATCAGAATCTTTGTTTGCCTCCTCGCCTTCTTGTCCAGGTGGACCCGTGGGGATCGCAGTCGTCTGTACAGCGGCAGCGGCAGCAGCGGAAAGCTGACCTAAATTTGGAGGGCCACGAGGATGCGAAGACGGGCCAGGGTCACCTATCCCTGGGATACCCTGTCCTGGGGGATGGGCAGGAAAAGTTGTATGCGGAACAGGAAGTTGGTGGGTGGCGTGTGGGATCTGATGTTGGTTGGCGCTTTGGATAGGAAACAGGCCTTGAGCAAGTGTTTGCAGTGATTGAGCTGCATCTGGTCCGAGATCTACCTGACCATTCTGACAGAATAAAGCGATCAACACCAGCGGAATTGTATAACGTGACCAAGGTCAATAATCACGTGGCGTACAAGTGAGCGGTGAATAATGGATGGCGACACGACCAATAAATGCAGGAAGGAAATAACGGACCTTTTGAAACATCTTTAGGATATTGGTGACTTGAGCAGCATCGATGAGCACCGGGTTCTCGCTACTGGGAACAGGAATGGGGCTGCTGGACGCAGGACCCTGTTGATTGGGTGGTGCTTGAGGATTAATTGGATGGGACATTGTGGCTCAAACACCTGGAGCGCGCGGATGATAACACTTATGTATTGGTGACTCTGGCGGAAAGAGCGAGTCTTGCACGAGGTGGGATCCGGGTGGGTGCTGGTCACGGGGTAAGAGAGCGAGGTCACGAGAAAGTCACATGTCGCAGTTTTATTCATCCTGTGGACCAAACAAATGCAAACTGTTGCCACGTTCATCATGGAACGGGCGATGCCGAGTTTGGTGCGCGTGAGGGGAACCACCGCGAGCGACTGTGACTGCCCGTGTTCAATGCCCCAGCAGAGGGACCAAACCTGCTTCGTAGTAATAGGTAGTGGCGATGAGACGACAAGATTGACTCACTGTGGGGTCCAGGTAACGACGAGATGCTGCCCTCGCTCGTGGGTGCAAACGTCGACCTCCAAGTTGGATCCCATTGATCCCGTTTGGTGCGAGTTCACGCGACTCGTTGAGGCTCGGCAAAAAAAAAAAGAAAAAAGACCCGAGGTACAAAGTTTGACGATAGAATACCACAGCAGCACTTTGTTGTGACTTACATACGACTCTATGCGCAACGACACAGGGTAGGGTACCACCCCGAGGTTGGGGCGAGCCTTTGCCCCTTCTTTGGTTTTGCCGCTCGCCGCCGGCGTTTATAACTAGATTTCTATTGAATTCTGTAGTCACTGGTATCTCTGTTCACCCTTTTTTTCTTCTCGTCCGCGAGTCTGCATGTTGTTCTCTGAATCATGGTATACCTCAGCTCATCAGTTGACCCTCTCGCGTTTGTTCTTGCCCCTCCTCCCGATGAAAGTCCAGAAGCAAAGGAGGCCCGTGAACGCGCTGAAACCGAGGCTCGGAGGGTGAGCGATAGTATTGACGAACAACTTCGACAAGAGCGTGTAGCCTTGAAGAAGAAGAAGAAGCCAGTCAAGGTCCTTCTCCTGGGCCAGAGTGAAAGTGGTATGTTCGCGCGTCCAGCCACTTCATTTCCCACTTGATCACCCTGAAACACTAGGCAAGTCAGCTACGTTGAAAAGTCAGCTCTCCACCTACCCATTTTCGATGCGCTGACCATGGCCAGATTTCCAAATGCAGTATGCTCACCGGGAGTGGGCCCAGGACAAGGCAGCTTGGCGTGCGGTCATCTTCCTCAATCTCATCTGCAACATCATTGATATTCTTGATGCGCTGTTACGTGAGATGTCACTGTCGGACGGCGACAGACGTTCTGCTAGCCCAGAGCACCTCTCGGCCTACGACTGGGAACCTTCATCCCATATTCCCGGGTATCGCTTCACTGACAAACACCGCTTGTTGAAGCTACGCCTCGCACCTCTACGGAGGGTTCAGGCCGACTTGGAGAAGAGGCTTGGCCCAGGGTCCCAGGAAGTCTATTCTTGCCTCCCCCCTGCGCCGGTTGAGCAACATGAAGGCAGAGTCTATTCCCGAGAGTTGAGGATCATTTCGAGGAACGGCTGGAAATCAGCGTTGGAAAAGCTACAACTGGTCCAGAAAGATGACACTCGTCCCGAGCCCGTTCTGCGACGAAGGGAAGAGGAAAAGTACGATATCGCCGACGTTCTTGTTGGCTGCAAGCAGGACATGAAGAGCCTTTGGGACGATGCCGTGGTTCAGCAAATCCTGACCCACCGGAAAGCCCACATCGAAGATTCTCCTGGCTTGTGAGTGTTGAGTACGACCACACCTTCCTTGTTTCCTGATACATATTCAAGTTTCTTGAACGATATCGAGCGAATTGCTTCTTCAGGCTACGAACCGAGTGACGGTGATATTGTTCGCGCTCGACTACGGACTGTCGGCGTTCAGGAGCACAAGTTCGTCATGGAAGAAGGTTGGTTGATTATGCCCACTACCAATGATGTCCTTCACAAAATCATCGTTTGACCATCTTGCCTTAGATCAGGGAAGGGACTGGATAATGTACGACGTGGGTGGTACGAGATCGTCTGTAAGTGTTTCGTCATGACCCGGTCTCAGCGTTCACCGAGCATCGTGTTGTAGCGAGCATTTTGGGCGTCCTACTTCGATGATGTGGACACGATTATATTTCTGTCTCCAATATCCTGTTTCGACGAGAAGCTACGCGAAGACTCCAAAGTCAACCGGCTGGAGGATAGCTTTCAACTCTGGCGTTCCGTCTGCACCTCCACGTTGCTCGCAAAGACGCACATCATTCTTTTCCTCAACAAATGTGACCTCCTCCACAACAAACTCAAGCGAGGGGCTTGCGTGAGGGATTTCATTCCGAGCTTCGGAGACCGGAAAAATGATACAATGACAGTCATGAAATGTGTGTCCATTCCGCTCATTTGCGAAATGCGCTGGATTTCGTTGATCACCCCGACCCTTGCATCACGGCGTTTCTTTTCTCAGATTTTCAGTCACATTTCAAAGATATCTTCAAGTTAGTCTCACCAGAACCACGGCCATTCTTTCATCATTTCACATCGGTCATCGTGAGTCTATCCCACCGACTAGCACCTGTTCCTGTTCCTGTACCCCTTTTGCGGAAACTAGAGTTTCGCTTTTTTACTCAGACCTGACTTACGGACCATCTATATTAGGATACCAAGGCAACCGCAGTAACTCTGAGAGTCGGTGAGTGGCCCCTGCGGCGTCTTGCATCACGTTCCGGGTGGAAGTTTAAGTTCATTAACGTTACTCCTCAGTTGAGGAGAGTATCCTTCGATCACATCTAAGGAATGCAGATCTATTATGAGGCATTGTATTGTATGTATGTGAAAGGATAAATATACTCTTGGATTGCTTAGCCCATAGGCAAACCTCGGGCATCAGGGCCTTGAGGCCTTGAGGACTGAGTACCGACCCCGTGAGGCAGTTGTTATACCGTTGGAGATGGACATCTCCCTCTTTACACTTGAGGTAGTTCCGCTTTCAGTCGCCGTCGCACGACACGGTTCGTAGCTGTCTGAAAGCTAATGGGATTTGCCAGATGTCTAAGTAGTAAAACGTAAAATGAAAGAACGCGATCCAAGTATCTAATACATAGCCTCATTCTATGATACCCGACTCTGTCCATCCTCTCGTCCAACCCCGTTCCGCAACGTCGGTGTGCCCAGTCCGCGTTCTGAACGGCTCTGTTCCTCGGGGGACTGTGTTCTTGGAAATTCTTGTTGAGGCGTCGACTCTGTCGAAGCATGGGCTGTGAGGTCCACCGCCGGACTATCAGGTTCGTCTTCAGAATCATGCGAGGCCCCGATGACGCCTTGTATGTTGGCGAAGGAGGGGTTCCGACGGGCACGACGGGCATGGAACGTCCGACTGGCTGTCGCATTCGAGAATAGGGGTAGCAAGTACCGCTCGTCCAACGTCTGGAACCATTTCCCGTCTTCTCCGGCTCCCGCGTTCTCCTGTTCCTGACCACGATGATGATGGCCACCAGCACCCTCAACATGGCTCTCAGGGTCCACAGACGTCGTCGCCATCGGAAGGACCTCCGCATCTGAATCGAACGAATCAGAGGATGCCACGGAAAACACGTTGGTGGCGATAGGAGAGGACTGTGCCTGGTGCTGCTGGGCGTGGTGATTGTAACTACGCAGGGTGGTGTAATGCGTCCCGATTGGCCCTGCTGTACGACTGTAGCCTGGTTGTGATGCTGAATAGTATGGCAAGGGGTCGTCGGCGGCGGCGTACCGGTTCCATCCGCCGGATGTGCGACGGTTGGACCAAGAGACGCGTTCACTGGGCCCATCCTCGTCGCTGCTGCTCGCGGCATCATCTTCTACCCCTGTTCTGATACCGAGGATCTCGAGCATCCGAGCGGTCGTTCCACCGAATACGATAACCGTGAGAACAACAACGACAAGGACCGTGATGCGCAAAGTCTGTGCGTTGCCACCCTTGAAACCTGCTGCCAGAGCAACACCGACGGCGCCACGCAAGCCCGCCCAGAACAACATCATCTGATACGAGTGTGGGAGTTCTTCGTTGCGCTGTCCGCGAGCATGCTTCGTGAAAAAGTTGATAGCCTCGGATAACGGAAAAACGGCGGCATAACGAGTGAAGACGACGGCAACGGTAGTGACGGCAATGAAGAGAGGCTTCACGTAACTCGTTACGCGTTCTGAGGAGGGAGGGCTCGTGAAAAGGGAGAGGCCAAGATATATGAAGATGAAGTTCTCCGAGAGTTGTGCGAGCGTCGAGAAAATGTACTTGGTCGTGCGTTGCGTCCTACGAGACATGGTGTGATATGCGTAGTGCTTCAGGGTTATACCACAGAAGAGGAGAGAGACGATGCCAGACATGGAGAGGCCAGTCGAAAAAAAGTAGCAAGTGTAGGCACAGAGTGCAACCAGGCAGGACTCAATAGAGGGGTAGAGGCTGAGCGACGAGTGTTTCAACACTAGGGACATTGCGAGGCCGAAACTGACGCCTAACACCATCGACACGCTGAAAGAGAGAAGGAAGATGCCAATTCCATGGAAGACTGACGAAAGGTAAATCTCCGTTCCGTGGAATTGCGTCAGCGTTCTGTGGCATATTTAGGGGCTGATGTAGAGAACAGCAATTTACGATACTTACTCATACATGACGATACTGACGGCGTCATTGAGAAGGCTTTCGCCAAAAATGATCGTATAAAGCTTCGGGTCGACTTTGTACTGTTGAAAGATGGCAAGGATGGTCACAGGATCTGTGGCAGACAGCGTCGAGCCGAATATGAGACATTCCAGTAGGGTGATGTCCAACGATTCTATCCCCAAAAATGCATAAATGTACACGAGAACTCTGCACTAAAGCTGATAAGCGACGTGGGGAGCGACCTCTGGTATTCGTGTCCACGTACCCAACTCCCAAGGCGGATATTGCCGTTCCCAGGAAAGCAAATGTGAGGATAGAACCAAAGTTGCGGAAAAAGTTTTCCTGCATGACCAAGTCCATACACATCCCGAACATCAGTTATGAGCAACATGCACTCACTTGTTTCAGCTCGTAACCCGAGTTCAATATGATTGGAGGCAGGAGGAGATTGAAAAAGAGGGTATGCTTGAATGTCTAAAATGCGACGATCAGCGCTCCAAGAGGTACACACATGAGATAGAAAAGGCGCCTCTTCGAAAGCATGAGAAGCTTGTTGGCGGGAGCAGAATAACATCGCAAGTCCGCAGCCACAGTTGGGGGACTGACAAAGGAACGCCGACTCACTAGCATTTCTCTTATCATCGTGCCCGGTGCCAGACGAACGATGAGTCCGACAAGCATGCCGGCAAAGATAGCCACCAACGTTTCGTGAATGGCGCGTATGCGTTTTATTTGTAGATAGTAGGAGGTCCATAGGGAGATGATAAGCAGCAGGCAGACAAGAAAGAGCGACCACGATGAGTAGAACTCTTCTTCCTCCGCGACGGGAGTACCCTGAGATGGCGTTGCGTCGAGCGCCTGAACGGTGACTGAGCCGAGTGTAAACGCCATGGATTCTGGGGAACGAGAAAAAGTCAGTGAATCTGGGTAAGTCTAGTACATCAGTTCAATCGAGTTGAATGTTCTCGCGCAATAGTGACGCTCCCGACGAGCGAGTCTGGTCGGGTAAAGGTCGGGTCCGCTTATGTAATACTCAGCAGTCCAGACCAACTAGGTTGGGCTGTTCATAGCGTAACTTGATACATTGAGCGGAGAAAATGCTGGCATTAAACAGAAGCTGTACTCTAGTCAACAATCGCCAGACTATCACCGTGCGCGCCGTGATGTCTTTGGCAACGAGGTCCAGTTCGGTTTTCTCTGATTCCCAGCCTGGTTGGCAACAGCCTCCACTCTCGCTCGACGATACCACTCCCAGATCATTCTACCCGTGTCTCTCATCGTCACAGGGGGCATCGGCGTCGCTGGGGGTATCGCGAGCGCCTGACGAATCCGGGGCACTCTCAGCAAAGAAGATTGGGTAGTCGACAGCAACATGCCAGTGAGCATGCTCAGCCACAATCCCTTGAGTGAGTCAGAGACACTTTATTCACCAAGAAAAGACGATGCGCTCACAGCCGGCATCCAGGACATCATGGGTAACGTTGCAAAGGTGGCCACCCGCATGACGTTCATAGTATGGGCCATAACAGGCTTTGTGGGGTCAAGTTCCTTCTTCATGACCTATGTGTCCGACATCAGACGCCACCAAAGTTAGCCAGGGAGGAATACTCACCGAGAATTGGACGTTCATAGCGAGAAGCACGAGTGTGGGCATGACATAGTCACCACCCAGCGTTAAATCCGGTAGAAACCAGACTCCACTTTGCGTCAGTTGTACGACCGGCAACTGCACCATATTTTTGACAGCGAAAAACAACCCAAAATTGCCGACCATTTGGATAACGGGGGGAAGAAACATGGATCGGAGGGATACGCCTGCCTTTTCCATCAGTTTCTGCTTTTTCAACATGATTTCCATCTGTACTGCTCGGTCCTTGACTCCCTGAGCTTGTTCATCGAGTGTCTTGATCTGGTCAGCATACGGACGGAGTCGTGCGGCATTACGCATGCTCGTCAGCGCGGTGGGAATAAGGATTGCTCGCCAGAACAGCGTGCCTGCAATGATGGTGTAGAACCACGGCATGCCAGTGCTCACTTGCAACAACTCGAAGGACCAGCTCATGATATCCGACGGCCACCAACTTGTAATTCCAAGAGCAGCAAAGTCCCCGTATTGCAGTGGTGGAATGACGTTAGTCGCGACTTCGGACACTGAGACCGACACGTCGGCCGGGAGCACCTCAGAGATGGACTCTGACGTAGGAATGACGGTTGGAACGAATGCTTCAGTTTGGGCTATTTGTTCGGACGGTATATTTGTCGAAGCGACTGTTTCTTCGGGTGTTGCAGGAGATGTCGCAGTTTTGGCCTGTGCAACTGGCTCTGGCGTGTGTTGGGAGAAAGATTCCGTAGGATTTGCAGTCTCCGGGGCTGTTGGCTTCGACCACCAGTAATTCCGTACATTTGAAGGACCCTGCAAAGAGGGAAAGTTGCTCAACGAGCGCTGCAAATGCTGCTTTATAGTGTGATTGTCTGTGCTCCGCGAGAAGTAGAATTACATGCCTGGAAGGCAAGCAGCCGATCCCGAGGCTGAAGACAAGCACGAGCAAGAGCTCTGCGACAAAAAGGGTGAACACGCGTCGGCCAAGATGTAAGTAACGTACCTAGAACCAGAGGCACGCAGAGCCAACCGGCCACCTGCACAGACCGTCGTACCAAGCATTGGACCGAGAAGACACAAATATTGATGCGTCCAAAAAAATTAGTGTGTGTGAACCGAACCAAACCAGCCCGAGGCTCCGCGTGCTGAACGAATTGGCTCACACGCCTTCTTGCCTCCTGACATGACAGGTCTCGCTCAGGAAAACGGAAAACAGCGTTAAGATAAAGAAAAGGGGGTCAGCATCGGCCAGACTCATTTCTACCAATAGATCTCGTTGAGCTCGATACACTCTGCGCGGCACCGAACCTGTGGTGGTGCATACCGCCGCCTTGTCCTCGCGAATCTAAGTTACGCCACCCCAGTCTTTCGCCTGTCTGACGTGAGGTTTTATAACGGTGAGGAGCCATTCCATTCCAGAACTCGTGACGTGGCTAGTCAGCTGGATATCTGTTGACACCTTTCCCTGGTCCATCGCTGTGGCGATAAATCGGCATCCACCCCTCCTTGGTCTGGCATATATGGGTGCGTGACATTCTTGCCACGACTTTGCCGACCAAAGTCCGAAGAAAATGTCGGACCGCCCTGTACTAACAAGCTATACCGAGCAAGAACAGGCTCGGGAGTATGAGCGATCGGACCCTTTATCGCTGCCGGGTGGTATGGCAATGATCGCACTTGCTGTCGAGGTGGCCTTGCACTTGTCCTCATTCTCTCGGTCTGATCGCCGCTGTCAATGGTATTCAGTCGTGAGTACTCCTATATATAATGTTTTGTTAAGTACACATGTCATATTTACGCCGTTTCAGCATTTGCAAGCCAGATCGTCCATACGATTTATTGTCGACTCATTCAATCGGCCAAGAGGAGCACGGCATGAACTTCGTATTCTCGTAGATATGGTTGGAGTCGGCTGCAACGTTGGCATTGAACGGAAGCAAACATCAAGCGATCTGCCCTCGGCCGCTCCTCGCGTTATTACTGAAGCGCTGACACTGTCCGAAACCCGACGAAAGCTTATTGTCCCCCACCTCAGATCCACACCTCTTGAGATCCCCGCTGCCTCGCCGGTTGTCTGCTTTCGGCGGTCATGAAAGAACTCTCATGTATCTCATAGGTTTGGCGGATGTTGGCCGCAAAGTTCCGTGTCGCAATGCAGCTAACGCATCCATCGCCCACCATGCACAACATATGTTCACGCAATTAACCACACTCTGTAAAAAACCAAAGTAGCATGTGCTACAGCAATTCCTGGTATATATGAGATAAAATAGGCACTTGGCTCAGTCCGGAAAACCGTATAACATCAATTGCCAAGTATAAAAAAAGTACCAGCTTGTTTAACGATGAAGTCCAATGTAGTGGTATACTCCCACGGAAATAAAACCCTTCACAAGGAAGCTGCAACGAAAGCGGCAACGCCCAGTATCGCACTAAGTGCGACAGAGAGCTCCTGACTGCCAGCACGAGGTGGGGCACCGCTCAGGAGGCCGCTAGATAAGCCACCGGCAGCCTGGACAGCGCCATTGAGGAAGCTTGAGCCACATGTGTCAGTGATGTTGTCGTAAAGGAGGGCTTGACCGGCAAGTAATAGACTGTTGCTTATGCCGGGGCCATATGGGCAGCTTGACTCAAAGGTAATGTAGGGGGTGATGATGTTCCTAGTGCAGGTGGTACAGAGCTGGGACTTTGGCATGGAAGGCTGAAGGAACAAGAAAATGAGGTTGGTTTGAAGGTATGTAGTGGTATTGGGAATAAGGGCGGTGGTTGTGTTGGAAAGATCGCGGCGGGCGGCTGCACCATTGGATTCTGGTGAGGTATACAGGTATGAGCTCAGCTGATTCTGGGTATTTGCTTGATCGACTAGTGCAACAGTGCCCGTGCTCGACGAGCTGGAGAGTTCGGTGGCACAGAATGTCCCGTTGTCATCCTTGGCACAGATGGCCTGCTTGAGAGGCATGAGGGTGTAGAGGACGTCGTAATTCAACTTGACTTGTTGGTTTGGTGCAGAGGTCAATTCAGCCGAGCAAGCGGCGTAGAAAGAAGCAAGCTGAGCGGTGACAGTACTCTGGGGGCATGAGGCGAATGCACTGTCCCCGCACAGTGCGTTCAAAGCGCTGTTGATGGCGTTGGACAAGGGGGACGTGGAATTAGCACCTGGGGCGAACTGTTGCAGGGCTGCGGTGAAGGGGCTCGTGCAAGCGGTGAGAGCAGTATTGTTGTCCAAGGACGCGAGATAGGCGGAGCAGCCGGATGAGATTGCAGATGGAATGAAAGGATTCGACTGGTGACAAGGGTGAGTGTGGATCTGGAGAGAGAAGGGGACAGAGACAGCACCGAAGACTGGGCCAGTACGGCGGAAACGAGTGCGGAGAGGATGGCAAAGGATCGGAGGGCCATTAGGGTCGGGTGGTATTTTTCAAGGAACGGACGTGTTCTGAGGAGGACGAGCGGGAAAAACAAGGGAGGGCGTTGTCAGTGTCCGTGGGAATTTGACGACGGTGAAACACGACCACACAGAAATGAACGGGAATACCCACGGCAGTAACGGCGTCTTCCTGCCCCCGTCGCACGCGTCCTCGTGTCAGTGAAAATCTCCCCTGGGGCCGATGCTTGCCAGTTACAGTGCGTACAGTCCTCCATTCTCACCCAGGGTTGCGCGACAAGGTACATCGAAAAGCCTATCACATCGTCCCTTTTACAGGAACCTCCATCGGCTTCTTTCTCCTGACCCGATCATCGATCGTGAAGCTTTGAAGGTTAGTCCCCACGCGTTTCGAGTTGCCGTGCAGATACTCACTTTCTCCGAGCGGCCTTGAGAAAAATGGCGATATCCCTTGTCCGTGGTTCTCCCGCGGTGACTTCTGACCCTTGTCTTTCTATTAATTACCAACGTGCCAATTTCCGTCCCTCCACTCTCGTCAAATGGCTCATCTTTGGTACTGGAGCCCCATCTGATGGGCAAAGAATCCGGGCTATCCCCGCAGCCTGTACAAGCTCCAGGGTACCAAAATCGCGTATCCATCATGCATTCTTCTATTCTCTTTTCACCCCGAGGGGCGATAGGCTCAGTGTTGCCCCATCCTCCTGTTCGCGATTCAAGCCTGTCCATCGGCATGGCTGTTCAGGTGCTCAAGGAACAAGTGGGTTTCCATCGCGCCACCGCTAATATTATCACACCACCTGTGTGAACGAATTAGAGGTCGTGGTGTGGTTCTCAGCTTGGCGTCTGCGGCGCGTGGAAATCATGGTTGGCGTTGACCTTTGAGTTGCGCTGTAAGCATTTGATCGTCTGTCAAAGCGAATAAGTCCACGGCATCCGGTAATTCAAGCCATCTGTGACGATCTTTGGATGGGGTAAGGGACTCCTTGATTGGTTCTTGCATTTTTAACTGAACTTCCTTGACCAAGCCCCTCGGGAATGAAGTTCCCCTACTCACCCATCCTCGTTGCATTTCCGTGCTTATCGTATCACAGCTTAAACTGATCGACCCCTGTCACATGAATCCGTTCTTCCAACGACAGCGCGATACACAATCACCGTATCTATCATTGAGTACGGTCACCTGCTGAACAATTTCCGCGTTGACCGAATGCATTTTCGCTTCCAACGAGCACACGACAATCATCCGCAGGTGGCGTTTCACGTTTCCTTCATATATTCCCCTTATCGAGAACGCTTCGCCACATCATTCAGACGCTGCTCACCAGATATATCCACCGTTACGTTGATTTCACACCCATCACTGGGGAGATAAGTTTTATGCTTTTGGTCAACTTCCCTGAGCATTCTCACATGCCTGTTCGTTCGTTCGTATTCCGGTCGACCTTTGCGAGTACCAGCCAACCTTGACTACTGATCTTGCGTATCACTTGACAGGACCCTTGGTTTCCCGCTTCATACCAGGGTCCGTGCTATTCACCCATTCACACCGTACCGTCCAACCGGGTATGTTTCCCAAAACGTTGCAGGTGAGTCTGGACCTCGTCTGGTCTTTTACTCAGACTATTTTCCTTCCACAGATGTTCCGCGTGGAGGTTGCGCTGTCTTTCAAATTGGCCTTGTTGGATGGGACGAGGCGCCGGCTATCATATTCCGTTTCATGCGTCGGATGTGGCGCAAAAATGCGTCCAGGGCGAAAACACAAACGGGCGGTCGAACAACCTTGTTGCACCATGTGGATTCTAACTTCCCCCCCTTTTTTATCTTTCCAGCCGAGTGTCTTATTGAGGTCGTCCATACGGTTGCGATGGCTATG
>QGOH01009192.1:0-14138 GCA_003313155.1 Boletus sp. MG95 | reverse complement strand
ACTTCAACTCACATCTCCAACATAAATACATCAGCATCTTTATCGTATTCGCTTTGTATCCAATATCACGGATAGACTGTATTGTCGCTCGCGATGCCCATCAATCAACCTTCCAATCAAATAAAGTGAGTACTCCACATTTCTTCGTCGCATCAGACTCACGCCCTTGCCAAGACTGACGAATGTCTCCATCGTTCGCCTGAAAAAGGGCGGAAAACGTTTCGAGGTGATGCCATGGTCCGACCTCTTGTCAACCAGGCTTGCGCTTATACTCTTGTCACAGATTGCGTGCTACAAGAACAAAGTACAAGAATGGCGAAACGGCATGTCAGTCTGCCGTGTCCGACTGTCCCTCTGCTCTGCCTCATCGTGTGTTTTGAAGTGAAACCGATCTAGATGACGTCCTCCAAATATCAAACGTGTTCATAAACGTTTCCAAGGGCGAAGTGGCGAAATCGAATGACCTCCAAAAGGCATTCGGAACATCCACCGTGGACGAGGTCGTGAGAGAGGTCGGTCCATTATCTTCCTTTGTCGTCGTCTTTTGCATGCTGAATTGACTTTGTCTTGCAGATACTGAAAAAGGGAGAGCTTCAAGTTGGCGAGAAAGAGCGCGAACATGACCTGGCTACCTTGCGAAAGGAAATTGCAACCCTCGTGGCGGATAAATGTGTCGATCCGGCAACACAGCGTCCGTATCCTGTGGGCATCATTGAAAAAGCGATGACAGAGGCAGGAGTGAGCGTGAAAACGGGCAAGAATGCCAAGAGTCAGGTAGGCCGGTTGGCGTTGCAACTGTCCGTTTGGCCGTTGGTCTGATTTAGTGCGGGAGCTAGGTGTCTGAAACATTGCGGCTTATTCAATCCGGATCGAAACTGCCCATTCAGCGTGCACGGATGCGTGTCCGTGTGGCGGTCCCCGCTGCAGACGGAGAAGGGTTGGAGGAACGGATCAAATCAGCAGCGGAGCAAGTCGAGCGAGTGGAGAAGGCAGAGATGTGGGAATATGTAAGCTGGTCATGGTTTCTTGTACACGGCTAACTGACGAAAATGTCGTTAGTCCATGTTGATTGATCCTCCTCAGTTCAAGACGCTCGCTGATCTGCTTCAGAAGGAATGCAAGGGAAGGGGGCGCCTCGAAACACTCACAATTGCTGCGACAGCGGATAGTAGTTAGATAGCGCACTATATTTTGTCGTCACCTTCTTGATCCTGGGTGGAGACTACCAGCGGATACATGCTCAGATGCTTGTCTTTTCATCGTCAGCCTTTTGTATGCAAGGTTTAAATCATTGATTTGTAAATCTTATTACACTGTCGGGTTAACTCAGTCACATCCACCTCTATTCGCCAATCTCTAGTTCCATGGCATCGCAGTCAGCGCGACCTCTAACTGATTTTCCACTACGCTGACCGAAACGCTATACAAATTGGTCGGAGAGGGTCAACCATGAGCAGTTTGGGTGCAATACTCAAGATAACGCACCCTTCTAGGTCCTGTACAATATAGTCGAGGTTTCCATCCGCCTCTCTCAAGAGTGTTTCGGGTTGATGAGAAGTACACACGGCAAGCGTTCGAGCGCCAGCAGCACGCCCTGCTTTGAGCCCAGATGGTGCATCTTCGATTACCAGGCCTGATGTATATCAGGATCAGGAAGGATCGTTGGCGAATTCAGAATGGTAGACAGCCCACATGTCTCGGGGGATGTACTGAGCGTAACCGCGCCGGCGATGTATGGGCCTGGCTTGGGTTTGCCTTCGGTGACATCGTCCGCTGTCACATAACCCTTGCGCGGTATCGGTAATGAGCACTTGGGGAGGGCGAGGCTCGCATAGAATCTAGATGCTAGTAGGAGGGTCTTGATCAGGTTCAAAAGACATGGTCTAGCTCGGTACCTGATGTAACGATAGTCCATTTGTCCGGTGCTATCTCATTGAGCTGGATTCAGGCGATAAGCCAGGATCGTGTAAGCCAGTGAGTTCGATGGTTACCTCGTTCAGCAGTTTGTGTGCCCCGTTGAGGACTTGAGGACCTAGGCCACCCCGTTGGTTCGCTACTAGTAGTTCGAAACGCATGATCTCTTTCTATAACAGCTGTCTCTTGGCTCACGTAAGATCGACGGGGTCGACTCACCTCGAGCTCGGTCTCATCCGTGATGTGGCAGTACTCGTGCAGGGTATCCGCCAGTCTCCTCCCGTGGGTTAGGTGGGCGATGTTGCTAGGGAGGTGGGTATAGTGCTTGCGGAATTCGTCCCAGGCATAGAGAACGCCGGGAGTGGAGTCAATGAGGGTGCTGTAAGGGATGGTATCAGTCATTAAAAGACTTGGAGTCGCTGCTCATTACCCATCCAGATCAAAGAGGATCTGCAGAGAAACAATAAAGTCTGGTCAAGGAAATGATACAGCTGTATTCCGTACTGCATCGACTCGGAATGTCCTTTGTTGTTCCATGCCGCCAAGTTGGATTCAATTAAAGACGTGGGAAGACAAGAAACAATGTGGTGTGAATTGATCGTGTCCATGGCCCGCATTTGGGTCCCTTTGAATGAACGTCTTCCCCGACGTCGTGGCTTCGCTATTGTATTCAATGCACTTCAGAAATGGCCGCTCATTGTTGTCCTATATTCATCACAGACCCGGCAATATAAGAACACCCAGCCATGGCAAGTCTCATTCTGTTCATCGCGTCGTGCTTCTTGGGCCTTTTCACTTCTCCTGCTCACCCTCGTTGTTCCTGAGGCATTGACTGCCCCCCCCCCACACTGTCCTTCCAACTCTACGACTACTCGCCTCCGACCACATACCATCGAAAATGACGAGGTCCATCACGTTCTCTATGCTCTTACTCTCATATCTCGCTTCGGCCCGTCCAAGCCTCAGACAACGTCAGTCAAGTAGTTTCCAGCTACAGAATGGTATAGACGCCATTAATCTCAAGTAAACCCAGTCTCGTCTACGGTCACACCTAGTCCTTCTTCTGATCCCTCATTACAGCAATCAGTTCACGTCAATGACAGCTAACTCGTCCTGTACCTCTGGTAACGCTTGTGTCAATGGTCAATTCGCCCAATGTGTCAACGGGCAATATGTCTTGTCGCCCTGTGGTTCCGGTTTGATGTAAGTCTTGTCCGTATTTCTCGCGACAGGCCAATGACGCGTCGATTATTAGCTGTGCAGCATTGCCATTAGTTAACTCGGCCGGGACGAGTATCACCTGCACGACGCAGACTGATCTGAATGCACGCATTGCCGCCACTGGAGCAGTCAATGGTACCACTTCTGCTAATGCAACCATCACCCCCTCTCCTACGACGGGGTCGCTTACCGCGAACCCGACGGTCTCTTCTGGTTCTGGTTCTGGTTCTGGCTCGACCAACTCAAGCAGTGCCCAAACTTCATTGACCCTCCTATCTTCTGTGATCGCCACAAACTTCTCGCAAAACGGTTTGAACACAACCACTACAGAGGCCGGCGAAGTTGCTTCACTTACGTCCACCAACAACTTCATTAACTGGTGCGCTACGCTCCCCAACCTCCCCATCACCGATGGCCAGCAGCTCAAAAATGGCTCCTGCAACCCTGCTCCAATGGGAGCGATTCCTTCCACCTCCAACATGCCGAGCGTCAAGTTTGTCACGCCCGTCAACCTCGCTGTCGTTCCACCGAACACGACCTTTCAAATTACGGTGGCTACCAGGAACTTTGCGACAGGGTACTTTGCCAATCCAAACACAAACTACTTGGCAGCACCTCAGCAACTCGATCCAACCACTGGTCTCATCCAGGGGCATGCGCACGTCGTTATTGAGGCTCTCGAATCACTCAGCCAGACCACTCCCACAGACCCGACCCAATTCGCATTCTTTGCTGCGCTGAACAATAAAGCTGATGCCAGCGGTCGTCTGTATGCCAATGTCACGGGTGGCCTTCCCGAGGGCACGTACAAGATGTCTACCATCAGCAGTGCGACGAATCACCAATCTGTGTTGTTACCGATCGCCCAACGCGGTGCTTCGGACGATACGATCTACGTGAGTCCGAGTTCGAGCCGTCTGTTGCAGAAGGACGATCTGACATCACATTTCTAGTTTACTGTTGCTGGTACGAGCCAAAATACCAACAGTACAACCACTGTTCCCACCCAAACTCCGCCACCCTCTCAGTCCGCAATCACATCTCCCGTTGTCCCCTCTAGCACCGCTGTTGCCACGCCGACCCCTAGTGCCGGAGATGTCACCGAGACATGCTAGCTTTCGGCACCAACTTATTGACGGATATGGCGTGCATTGGAAAAGTCGTTGAACGACCACTCCAACATTCTTGCAAACACACATTTGTATCGATATAGTCATTCGTAGCAGTCGACTGCGTGTAATTTTCTGGTTAGTGATAAACGCATTCGGATCAGTATTCTGCTTCCTGATATGGACAAAGGATCGACGGTCCGCTGCGGCCGTACCTCGGCCCAGTCCTCGCTTTATTTTCATCTTCCTGCTGCAGCTGCGGTCATTCTTTGGAGACTGACTTAGTACCTCACCGTTCGTATGTTGTTCTCATTTCTGATCTTTGGGATCGTCGTCGTGAAGAAGAGTGAATTTTGCAGCCTTGATCATGTCCGACCCGCACTCGAGGAGCACCGTCATCATCAAAGTCCCTGCGACCTCTGCAAACATCGGACCAGGCTTTGATGTCGTAGGGCTCTCACTCTCGCTCTATTTGACGCTTACCCTCAAATTCGGGCCTCCCTCGACCGACCTCGTAAAAATCACCTACTGCGGAGAAGGCGCCGACGAAGTCCCCCTCGATCCCTATCGAAACCTAACGACCCGCGTCGCGCTCTACGTCTTGCGCTGCAACAACCACCGCTCATTTCCTCCCGATCTCGTCCGTATCCATGCTGACAACCAGATACCCTTTGGCCGCGGGCTCGGCTCCTCGGGGGCAGCCGTCATCGCGGGTGTGCTCCTCGCGAATACACTCGGACAACTCCATCTATCGCGTGAACGGATGCTCGATTATGCGCTCATGGTTGAGAGGCATCCGGACAACGTCACAGCAGCGCTCATCGGTGGTTTCGTCGGATCGTACCTCCGAGAACTCGATCCTGTCGCGAGCGAGGCTGCCCAAGTACCGCTATCGGAAGTCTTACCAGAGTACCCCCCCGATGCAGGGGAGGAGTGGGGTCTGTCCCCGCCTATCCCTCCGTGTGGCATCGGACACTTTGTTCGTTTCGGTTGGAGTCCTGCTATCAAAGCCGTGGCGATTATACCTCGGTTCGAGGTTAGTACCGCCAAGGCGAGAGAAGTGTTACCTACACAATACTCTCGAAAAGATGTCGTACGTATGCTTTAATACAAGTGTGCCTCCGTTTCAATCAGCTCATAGAAAATCTAGATTTTCAACATGCAACGGCTCGCCGTGTTGACCACTGCGCTTGGACAATCGCCACCGGATCCCGAGCTTATCTACGAGGCGACGAAGGATCGTGTGCATCAACCGTATCGAAAAATGCTCGTATGTTTTTTTTTGCTGTGCTATGCTCCACGAGTGGCCGATTCAGCAACGTCCCGCAGATTCCTGGTTTGCCAGCAGTAACATCGTCACTTACCCCACAATCACATCCTGGTCTACTCGGCATCTGTCTCTCAGGGGCAGGGCCGACGATCTTGGCTCTCGCAACTCACAATTTCGAGGCTATTGCAGAGGCAGCTCGTGCAATATTTGCGTCAGAGAACATACAAGTAGACTGGATGTTACTTGACGTTGTTGGCGGTAGTCAGTGTTTCCCAGTACAGGCAAACTAAATAGACCTAGATGAACGTAGAAAAAAATATCATTACTGGTCATGCTGTATCCTGACATGCATGCGTTATAGGTATTGTGCCTCCGGGTATCCTAAAAATCTAATATCACGTCATTCCTAGCCTCTTGCATTGAGACAAACAGCTCTCATCGCGACAAGGGATGCTGAGCTGCCATCGAAGGGCAGGTCAACTGTGAACATCACATCACTGCGGTCACTATTCAAGTAGACCGGCAGTGTCACCAGGTTGCCTTGATCAGTGGCGTCCTCCTCTTCTTGCACCCAACGGATCTGAGATGCATTCAGGTGAACGGCCTCGCCATCGTTGAGCACAAGCTTTTCAGCCTCTGCATCCCACGCAGCCCCCTCCAATGTCAAACCTGAACCTAGTGATTAGAGAAAATTGAACTAGAAAGCCACTCCGTAGGACTTACCGTCGACAATGAAGGCTCCCGGGTTACTCAGTTGGCCGATATCTAATCGTAGACTCAGCGTCTCCAAACTCCAGCGCTTGCGGTGAGCCACAGCCTGCCGAGTAGCCGTAATATACGCCTCTGGGAAGAACAGTCCTCCAAGCCAAACTTCAACATTCGATAATGACTGTTGCATCGTCGTAATCCCGTCCAACTGAGCCAGGCGACGAGCAAGATCCGGAATCCATTCCGACACTGACATGGCTTTGGGGACCTTGTATCGTCTCCAGTGTGTTGGAATAGTACCTAGATCATTTTAGTTTGGTTCCAATCAAGACAGCGTCGAATATCACCTTTAGTCAGGGAGCTCATTAGAGCACGGAGGTGATTGGTCTGTTTCAGTTCACCCTCGCAAACCTTGACGACATCCGCAAGGTCCTTGCAAACCTGGTCAAGCAACTTGCGTCCGATGGTGCCTTCCCGAAAGAATAGGCGATAAAGTGGATCTGGGTTGTCGCTAGATTGTTTGGGCAATATATTCAGCGACTAAATAGAAGTGTCAGTAGCAAGTCAGTTATCACGGGCGATGTATTCTTACTGATGGCAACTGGGTCAACCATTCGCGACAACGTTCGTATAGGTTGCGCATCCACGCGGGCTGCTGGGAAGACTGGCTCTTGGAAGGACTTCCGGGACTCGGAACGTCATCTTCATCGTCGGCCAGCGTTCGCATTTTCCGTAGCTTGCTGAGAAGTTCGTTACCTATGACACAAGTGAGCTTAGCTGCATCAAGCTAGCCTCAAGTGAACTCGCCTTGTGCAACAGCGATGACTCTTTCTGCAGTAGGCGGCAGTGTCAACCATGATGGCGGCTCGCGGTCTGGTAACCCTTGCACCCATGATAGGAAGTGCTCAAGTTTAGTGCCATCGGGAGCTTCCAGAACCTGACTGCTGTTGATACTGGGCACCAAGTTGAAATCCACATTGTAAGCAGCCGGAGTAAACAGTTTATCGACGAATGCATCGAGAATGCGCTGATCGAAATCGCTGTCGACACGCCCACCATACACTGACTGTTTGATAAGTGTCCGGAGCGCATCCCAAGGAATCGTGGCGGGGTCAACATTAGCCCTCCCTTTGGCAATGGCGTTGAGCCATGTGTCAATAGTACCAAAGGCAGAGGCCATGTCGGAGTCGTTGAAGTCGTAATTTTTGCTCCAACCCAGCGGAACATATCGCAAACGTTCTTGTACAACGGCATGGAACCATGCGAGGAGGAAGTACAAACGGACCTTCTCCGCAGGCCCTTGGGCAAGGCGCTGTGGGGGGATGGATCCCAGCGAGTCGAGCAAGTTGGCCTTTACTCCCGGTGGAGGTTCGTTCATGATGATGCGAGACTGTCGGAGGATGTTGACAGGAATGGATGGGTTGGCTTCCATGGTCAAGAAGAGGCGGAAGTTGCGATGAGGATTGAGGGTTTGTAGCTTCTTCTCCAGCTGTCCTAACCACGAAGGGGCCAAGTGAACGTTCTTGAGGAGGACCCATGTCCCTTGTCTAGACGCTGCAGCGATGGCTTGGTCTGCAAGAGTAAAGCCCTCCTGAGAGCCCATGGCAACCGAAGATGACCGCGCTCCGACAGTTTGTATGAGATTCTCGACACGGTAGCTAGCATCATAACCAGTAACAGATACCAGAGCGAGCGGGATCGTCGCAGGAACCTCGTTTCCAACCATAGCACCAAGGTCGAGTTCGGACGACAAGTCATTCTGGAAAACAGTTCGCACGAACAATGCGGTAGATTGCAAGAGACGATCAGGTCGCAAGCACTTGACAATAAGCATCGAACGAAGAGCCTCCACAGCGGCTGCTCGAATGTCAGAACACGAAGAACTAGTATAGGACGGGTGGAACGTACGTGTGCTGGGCTCCCAAGGTAGAGGCACGATTGCTTCAGGGTTTGCAGATTGTAGGAAAGGAACCCAATCTTCAGAACGCTCGAGGATGTGGTTGAGAACAGGCTTGAAAAGACTTTGTTTTGCATAATATTCGAGGTGCATCACCTGGTCTGGGGAGAGTACGGAGACCGGATGCTCGCCTAAAGAGCCGTTAGGCTTTCCAACGATTCCCTGGCCATATTCGAGCAGGAACTCGAGTTCGTCGGCGATATCCTCAACACCTCGCAGCTTCACTTGTGCCAAAAGTACAGCGAGCATGACATGGTCACGGTGAAGCAAAGCCCTCGAGGTTCGCTTGTACACAATCAGGAAGAGGTCGTTCAATAGAATCTCCCGCCGTCTGTGGTAGTCAGTGACGTTCTTCAAGTTGGGATTATGATGGAGCACGTAATCAAAGATGTCGAGGAAGAATTGAAGTGAAAACTGATAAAAGTGATTGACGAGGTTGAGTTGTTCAAGAATGAAGAACACGGAACTGCAGGCTTGCGCCAACGGCAGGTATTCAGCAGTCACTTGCTCAACTTCCTTCATGACGATGTCTGTCTCCTCTACCTTGCGGGTGATCTCTGCAGCTTCCCTTTTCAGCGTTTCCAAGGTGCTGATGACCTTGTCGTCGTCAAGAATGTTTCCAGTCGACTCGTTGAGAGCTTGCAAGAGCAACTTTTCCAGTGTTCGGAGACGAAGGCGGAATTCGCCTTGAGCTTTCATGAGATCCGTTCTCTTACGTTCAGTATCGGGTCGTTCGACCTTGAGCACTTGATCCAAGGATTGACTTTGGAGACTGCTACGCGTCATTGTGAAGTTGACGAATGTAACCCTACTGCAGATGTCGGGGGAAAATTCGACCGACGGATCCCGAGTCGAGAGGAACATCGTGAACGCAGGTGAAAAGTCGATGTCTTGGTTACCAATCCGGATGAGTACACGGCCACCTGTTCTGCGGATCTCCTTGTTCAAGACGGCATTCAGGATGGGATCCAAATGCTCGACATCCTGTATGAGAATGGGGTTACCGAACCGCAGAGCACTCTCCAAAACTTTGAGGAAGGCTTCATCAAGGAAACTCGTGACTGTGATCTTGCGTTCCTTGTACTCATTGAGCAAGAAGGTCGTTGCCTGACCAGTGGGATCGATAATCAATGGGTAACGGTTGAATCGTTTGAGCATGATAGCATTCTCAGTAGTCAGGTTGTCAGCTGGAAGCGACTTGGATTGCCAGCTCAAGCGATCATCCGCAGTCGAAAGGTACTCCGTCAACGAAAGTTCCGCTTTAAACTTGATGTTGGCCTCAAGAAGATGATTCGACCAATCCTGCCACATCACCTCTCGGTAATGTTGGTCAAAGAAACCACCGTATGCAAGGAATGCTGCAGACAGCAACACATCACCAACGATGGTGCTCATTTCTGCGTCGAAAGTGCGACTTCCGGACTCCCATCGTCCCTTCTCCGAGGACAAGCTTTCGAGGAGCCTCATGCTACGCTCAACCTTGTTCTGCACTCGCTCCATCTCCGATTTGATGGCCTGCACTTCCGAGATGAGAAGTGCATATTCTTCCTTGTATTTGGCAATCTTCGCCTCTAGTTCAGCGACGATAGTAATGATTTGAGCGGCTTGTTTCTTCGTGGTCTCCGCTTGCGTTTCGAGGGATTGTACCTCGTTACGCAGAGGCTCAACCTTGTCAAGAATCTCAGAGAAGCGGACCTGTGCAAGCACCCACTTGACGAGAGGACCACAGGCTTTACTAGCGCGTTGGACGGTCTCAAAGTTGAACGATGGTCGACTCAGGAAATCCTTCTTCATGAGCTCACGGAGAGGCTTCGTCATTTGGTTGTTAGTATCGAAGTTGACGATCCTTTGGATAAAGTCATCCCGACGAATGATACCTTGAACCGTACGCCAGCTGTCGATCTTGTGACCGAGAATCGTACAGACAGACTCCATGGCAAGTTTGACGGCCTCTGGTGGATTGGCCATCGTCCTGACTTCTTGCAGGTGTTGCCTCTTGATGTTGCTGACAGCGGCCTGTGCATCCAACACAGCAGGCTCTGCATCTGCGAGATCAGCCATGACGACAGCACGACGTTGTGCAATGTTCTTGTCCTGCTCCACCAAAGCAGCCTGGATTTCGATAGACGCCGCCTTCTTCTGTTCAGCCTCTTGTTGGTCCGCAACCATGCGCTTAAGCTTCTCGTTAGCTTCTGCATCCTTGGCTTGGAGTTGCGAGCGCTTTGTGGCAAGGCTCTTGCGAAGCTCCTCAACCTGTGTCACTGTGTCCTTGAGTTTGTCAAGACCAACGTGGAGGTGACGCTGTTGTTCCTCAAGCTCGTCACGCTTCTCGTTGTAGAGCCTGACATAGTGATTGATGCTAAAGAGCAGTCAGGTCAAGGTTCAACCCCCATAGAGTGAAAAGACTTACAAGTCGAGATAGTGCCGGGGAGTGACATAATTGTAACGACCTTGGCGACGACTGATACGCTGGTTGATCTGGTGCATTAACATATGCACGTAGACGAGAGCATTCACGACAGCAGTGCGATGAACGGGAGGCATGGAAAGATCGCGATAGGCAATAGGGAAATGAACAGGTGGGGAGTACGAAGATAGGTCCAAGTCCAACGTATGGGTGAACTCCATACCAACTTGGTAGAATGCCTGATCTGACCAGTCACCGAACCAGTCGAGGACACAACGGTTGAACAAGGCAGGCGACGTGGCGGCGCGGGACGCGAGACCATTTTCTGGCGGATTCATGGTGAAGACGACATGAAGATTCTTCGCCACTTGCTGAGTGAACCATCGATACAATTCCTCGTGTGAGTCGAGCATTACCCCATCTCTTTGCGACCCTTCCTTGCACGCCGTCATTAAAGCAGCATGCTCGTCACCTTCGAAGAGACCTGGCACCTCAGCGTTCGCAAGAAGTGTGTTCATGCGTTCCAGGAAACCCGAATCAAGCACATTGGATTCATCCATGATAAAACAAATCTTCTCGCCCTTGCAACCAGCGCGCCTCAACACGGTACGGAGATCATCATCGAAGTCGTCGCCAGTATACTTGTTCGAAACCTTGATCTGGAAAATGCTCAAGCCATTGAGCCAAGCAACGAAACGAGATAGCGTCGTCTAGCAGATCGTCAGCCTTGTAGTACAAGCATTCAAAATCTCGTTGGTTACCTTGCCACTGCCACTAACACCGATCAACAATAGGTGGCCCTGAACTTGGCGGAACACACGATCAATCCTGAGGACATGATCAAGTACGTCGTTGAAAAGAACAAGGGGAACATCCAATTCTTCCTCATAAAAGACGCGCAAACGAGCCTTTGTGTATTCGCGGAGAACTTCTCTGTCCACAGGAATGTAGTCTTTCGAGGTCCAATTGGAGAAGAGAATAGGTCGGTTCAAGGCTTCGTCGCGATTGATGGTCGGGAAGTGTTCCATGGCGGCAAGGTCAATGTGTTCGTCGGTCCACTGTTTTTCTTCCTCAGTGACGAGACGGTCTTGGAAGAGACGCAGTGCCTCGTGAGCCCAGACGCGCACCAAGCCCTCCACGGATAGAATCTCCAGGGGTCGGATGGCTTCATAGATACCACGCACCCATCTCGTAAGCTCACGAGGACTGTAGACGTAGTGAGCTTGAACATCAGAAGTGAAACGTTTCTGCGAAGCGAGGTAAAAGGAGACCATTGCATCCGTGAGAGGTTCGGCGTACGCCCGTAGGGTTGGGATGACCTTGAGAAGGGCACGGTTATATGTACCATAAATCTGCTTGAGCGAGACCTCTCCTGGATAGTCCACCATGATGAGCGGTGCATGGCGAAGGAAACGATGGCTGAGAGGAACACGCCCAGGATCGGTGGGGGGGTTACATGCACCGACGAACTGGATACGTTCAAGTTTAACCCACGACATGTCGCTTGCACGCCAATATCCACCACATTCAACCAATTGACGCAAGAACGATATAACTCGCTGAGTGCCATACTTGTCTTGAGCTGGCAGGTTGATTTCATCACAAAACACAACCAGCCACCGGCCAATCTGCACCGGCGCAAGGATGACGCCGTTTGGAGTCTTTCTATGCTCGCAGTATTGTTCAAACGTCTTGAGAATGAGCTCGGGGGTAGTGGCACTGGAAAAGTTGAGGCCGACGACTTCCATGTCAGGAAGCTTGCGAAGGGCACTGAAGAGCGTCATGGTCTTCCCCGAACCCGGAGGTCCGCACAGCATGAGAGGCTTGTGTTCAGAGAGCCATGAGTACAGGACTTCCTCGTGGCGGACGGTATCCATGGTGGGAACGACGATATCAGCCGCGGTAACGGAGTGTGCGTCAATTTCAATCGAGGGCACCTTGGACTGCCAAGCAATCCAATCCCCTGTGGCGATCTGTACATCAAAGTCGATTAGGGACGCCTCAGCAGCCATCGGTGGTAGGTCGATCCCGGTTTGTTTGCGTAGGAACTCGCCCATCTCCGCACGCAAGTCCAGCTTAGCGTCACCAGAAAATGCCCAGATGATGCTGACAAGCAGGCGCTTGGTGACATATTGTTCCACCTTTTCGGGGGGAAGAGGGAAATCCGAGTGTTGGATGTTGTACTCGATGATGTTACGTGCAGTTTTGTTGAACAACGAAAAAAGCGTGTGAAGCGCACGAGTAGTCGTGAAGTCCATGATATGGTCGATGGATTCCGCAAATTCGAGAGCAGAACTAACAAGCTCTCCGTCTGCAAAGTAGCGCTCGAGGATACCAGCTATTTGAACCTGGGTGGCAAGGTGGGTAGAACCCGGAGTTTCGGCACCAAGGATGTCAGCACGACGTCCCGGTACATCGACAGCATCCTCGTCGTCCGCGTCCAAAGGCACGGATGAAAGAGTGTTGAGGTAGTGGCGATAGACCATCGAAGGTTCGATGACATCCTCGCTGAACCAGATCATACCACAGCGACTGACAGTAGCGAGGGTCGCATAGCGCAAGTGCTCGACCTCGAACATGATCCGAACGTTGGAAGGTAGGTTCAGACGCTCACCATTAGGAAGCGTGAGTAGCTTATTGTCATCAAGAACACTGAAGATTTGTGAGCCAGCCATTCCAGCATTCAGCAGATAACCGACCTGTTCAAGTTCTCAACCCACTCCGGATCGACATCACCATCGAATATGATCCAGTGTCTCTTGGAACTCTCGCCACGTACATCATCTACGATCTTGCGCAAGATATGCGTGAACAAACCATCATTCCACTCGCGCGTGGTTGGGTCAAGCGTGCCATAGAGCGCGTCCTTGTGGATTGCTTTAGGATCAATGACATACGCAACCCCTTCGGTGCCATCGAGTCTCTCCAACGCGGAGAGGAGGATTTGCCATGCGTTTGTTTTCCCAGTACCAGAAGGACCAACCATCATAAGACCATGTTGGATCTTCTGAATCTGGTACAACTGGAGAATCTTGGCGATCCACCGTTCACCATCCACCAGGCGCCTTTCGACACAAACCTTTAAGATTTGCTTACGGAGAGCCTCCAGGTCGACGGGAACGTAGTCCGTGCCAGGGAAGACATCTGCAAGCAAGCTGTAACCAATCCAACATTTAGCATATGAGGCATCTATACCATCGTTAATCCTGACCTGGTAAGTAAGGGCACATCATCAGCAACCAACTTTGGCACGATCGTTTCCGTGACACTCTGGATGACGATGATCTGCTCAGAAACGACATCCGAAAGCTCGTTGACATTATCCGTGTCCTCCAACTTGGCATTCTGCAGACGTTCACGCTTGAGGATACCTGCACTGGCAAGCACAGCCTTAAGAGCACGCAGACCAAAGTCATAATGGGGTTGTGGCGAAAGCTGCTCGTCGCAAAGATTGAAAAATGGTACGATCTTGGATGCAAGGGATTCGGCTGTTCGGAAACCTTGAGAGAAGAGCATGACTTGGGCGATGAGCTCGCGATCAGGTCTCGTCAT
>QGOH01009188.1:33627-47331 GCA_003313155.1 Boletus sp. MG95 | reverse complement strand
ATTTCAAAATGGGACTTAATTGAAAAGTGTATCATGTTATAGCATGCTAAGTACAAGCCAGTGATGTATAGAGTTTCCTCCTGGACAACCTGGCCAGTCCGCGAAGCCTGAACACCCTCCATCTTCAACAAGTAAGAGCAGCTTCAGGTAGAAAATGCATCCATTAATCGTCTTTTTGGGTTGTTTTCTTAACAGATAGGTTATCGCAGAAAGTAACCAACGTCCTCACGATCGGATGAACCGAAATGGAAGATTGCAACTATCGGTCCCAGTTCCAGTGCACCAGCGCCTACTTTGCAGACCTCGCACAGCAAGGTCGCGAGTAGTCTTTTGTCCCTTCTGTCGCAGTCATAGACGGCATATCCAGCGCCGCAGTCGTCATAGGACTGGTCCAAGCCGCGACACAAGTTACCACCGCCCTCGGTCGATACGTGTCTCGTGTCAAGGAGGCAGAATCCTCTCGCGCCAAGCTCCTCGATCAAATCAGGTTGATATCCGCTGCAGAGACAGCTATTGAAAGCATTGTACAGCATTCGCCCCGCTCTGTCCATACTCCAGAGCCGCAAGCTTTGATAGATGATTGGTTTAAAGACAATGGTACTCCAACGACGTGCAGGCGAGAACTAGAGGAGTTGTCACGTTAGCTTGAAAGCGAAACCGAAAACAACAAGCACAGGAAGTGGGCAAAGAAGATCGGTTGGCCGATCAAAGAAGATAAGATACAGGCAGCAATACGAGCATTTGCAGGATACATGCCTTATTTCCGCGACGTATTATCGATCAAGACGTTGTGAGTGTTCAGGTATTCATGAGCGTGACAGCTCTGATGGTGTAACAAGTAATCTCGTCGAAAGTATGGCTACGAGGTTCAAGGATACTGAGCTTACTGCTGCGAAATGTGAGTACTTGCATCATTGTTATCAAAAGCTTCGCCGAAAACGGGATGAAACTCATGCTTCGCATAGCCGAGTTACTATTCTGGCTGGATGGGTTCGATTGTACAAATAAACATGATTCCACTCTCCGCCAGCGACAGCAGACAACGGGTGACTGGTTATTTAAGGAAGAGTTGTATCGTGACTGGCGCAATGGTTCGACAAAGTTCATTTGGCTGCATGGGAAGGGTGTGTAGTACTCTGCCATCGGGGAAATGCGACATCTCACTGCTTGCACAGCGGGTGCTGGGAAATCCGTTTTAGCGTATGCGGCTACTTACATGCGTTCGCATGACTCACTCTTGTCTTATAGATCCGCGGTTATTGATGATCTTTCGAATGGACTGGCGAACAACGAGACACTGGCTTATTTCTACTGCGATTTTCGAAACATGCGCTCTACGAGTGCCATGGAAGTTCTACGCTCGGTGACTAAACAGCTGCTATGGGTCTCGAACAGAGATTGGTTATCTTCATTCTCTGATCTAAGCTCACGCAAGGCACGAGGTGCTGGGCCGCCTACCGATTTGGGCACACTATTAAACCTTCTAAAACGTGCTGCAGAGCTCCACGAGAGACCAATCGTTGTGGTCGATGCAATGGACGAGTGCGAGGACCTGCCAAATTTGCTCAATCAATTAGTGAAACTGGCATGTGGACATTGCCGTTTGTTCGTGACGAGCCGAACAATCCACACTGTCGAAGTCGCTTTTACAAGTTTGCCCTGCATCATGCTGGATGATCGAGTCGACGAAATGCGGAATGACATGCACTTCCACATCCAGTCAGAGCTTGAATCACGATCTCGGCTCAAAATCGTCAAGCAGGACCTCAAGGATGAAATAGAAGGTGTGTTGATGAATAAGGCTGACGGCATGTATGTATGTTCTGCCGCATCTCTGGATCCGCTGGTTACCCTGAACCGACCCTCGAATCTCTGCAGGTTCCGGTGGGTGCAGTGCCAGTTGGACAGACTCAGTGACTGCTACTCCATCGGAGATGTTCGCGAGGTGCTAGAAACGCTCCCTGCTACACTCTACGAGACTTACGACCGGATGTTACGTGCAATCGACAAGAAGCCCTTTGGACCCCATAGAGCCCGCAGAGCGCTCACTTGGCTTGTTACAGCATTGAAGCCTCTGACACTCTCGCAACTTGCGGAGGTGATGTCGATCAGCTGCAACACGCCGGAACGGGATTATGTCGGCGCACCGATGCATGAGACTGTCATATTGGATATCCTTGGCAGTCTTGTCACTGTTAACAATGGTGAAATCACACTGTCACACTACAGTGTCAAGGTATGTCCGACGGGAGTGGAAATATTTATTTCGCAGTAACGTTTCTTGGTAGGAGTACTTGACTTCGGATACCATCGCGCACAGCACCTACTTCATCCATCGACCTAGTGCATCCCTAGAGCTTGCTATAGTTTCAAATTTCTCCTTCATGCTCCTCAGTGATGAATCCGAAACCACTGAGCATTCTCTGTATTTGTATGCGGATCATCATGGTCTTCGACACCTCGCGGACTGCCCCCATGGCCATAACGAATCTCTTGTGAAATATCTGTCGACCCTCCAAACCCACATTTTCATGCATCGTCACATCTATGGACGTCGTTGGTGGTTTGACGGATGGATACCATACACGCGGGAGCCAGCACTCTATATCATCATTCACTTCGGGCACCTCGCTTTATTACGTCACTATCTCGATTGCTGTCCTATTCGAGCCACGAAGGAAGACAATCCTCTCATTTTTGCTGCACTACATGGCGATATCCCTCGTGTCCAACTTCTCCTTAGCAGGAGTTTTGATGAAAATCTTGAGGGCCCCTCCTACACCGATTGCCACGTATACAAGATGACTCCTCTGATGGCGGCCGCGCGAAATCGCACGCCGGAAGACCAGGAAGGCCTTGTCAAGCTTTTGTTGAATCATGGATGTGTCGTTTCGAGGGGTGCCATTCATTCCATTCTTTCATGCAACATGGGTGCTCTTTGTCAACCTGCTGTTGTCTGGATCCTTCTTGAACATGGTGCAGATCCCCAGTGGTTGGGCGCTGAAGGGAGGTCATGTTTGCATCTAGCTCTAGCGTCATGGGAGTCTCCCGACGACCAACTCGATATTGCTCGGACACTAATTGCCGCTGGATGCGATACCACGACGCTAGATGACCATGGTCATTCACCTTTGCAAGTTGCCATCCAGTCGCTTTCAACCAAGTTAGTCGGGCGGCTGCTTCAATGTGACTTCCAGCTACCCTTGGAGGCAATCCTCTATGCAACTTCATCTATCCATTATGACTATGACAGAAGGTTGCTCCTCATGTTGGAGTTTCTCCTTGACCATGGCGCCTTCGCTGGCGCACAGGATGTCCTCGGATGCAACGCGCTTCACCACCTTTGTCGCCAATCGTATTTCCCTGCTAGCAAGTCAATGGAGAGTGTAGTCCGGCTGTTAATTGAGAACGGGTGCGATATCAACTGCCGCAACGACGCCGGAGAGACACCATTGCATCTAGCTGCCGCTTCTTCTGGGTTCGGATTGGATATCCTCGACTTCTTCCTTGCTCAAGGTGCTGAGCTACCCGTAGACATTGTCAACTATACAGTAAAGGGCTTTCGGTGTTGCTGGAGGCCAGGCCAGGAAGGACGTGCAATTGCCACACTCTCCTTCCTAGTCAATGAATTGGGCGCAAGCTGTCGATCGCAGACTGTCGGCGGTGACAATGCTTTGCATTTTTTACTGAAACCTTACATCACAGACTTCCCTGAACCCAAAAGCATCTCGGATGTAGCTTCATTACTTATAGAAAATGGTTGCGATGTGCACGCCCCTGGTTCGTCGGGAGAAACGCCACTGCAACTTGCGATCGAGAACGGGTTTTTTTCCTTCGCTTGGAATATTTTGGCACAGATCGCCGAGCCAAACGCCATTGTTTACAACAAACCATACCACGGAGATTCAAAGGGGGATGGCATTCTCCATCGTCTTTGTGCCAGGCAAAGTGATCAGCTCGAGGACGAAATGGAGCTGTTGCGAGAAGCAGGATACAATTTTGCGAAGGACATAAACAGGCCAAACAAAAAGGGATTCACTCCGCTTTGCATCGCCCTCGCTGGCGGTAGAGCCATAGATGACCTCGATGATCCTACGATCGTTACATGTCTGCTCAATCTCGGGGCCAGCTTCCACCACGTCAATTACCTCTATCTGGAAAACCTTGAGTGGGCTTCAAACCTGCCATGGTATCGTGATGCCATCGACGCTCATGCACGCTATCTCTCCCGATCCAAAATCACCTTTGATCATGTCATTCTGGTCCACCACCTACTCCAAGTAGCTCATCAGGGCAGACTCCCCTCTGGTGTCGCCAGATCCTACATGGATGTGGCAGAGTATTGGGCTTACACGAAGGTCACTAGAAATAATATTCAGTACACAACTCTTCACAGCGCCGAGCGGATTGTGTTGCCTATGGTTCCCGAAAATGCTGGATGCTGGATACCTCGCCGACTCATTTTTGCCTGCAAACCTGGTATCTTTGTACCCCGTGAGTCCATATTCCATGTTTTTTTCGGGTAATTCACACATCACCGGAAGGTATCCGAGACAGCTTCGCTTTGATTCAGGTGCGCATCAGGCGGGCAGATGTTGTGTTCACTGTTCCGATCTATCTCTGGCCGAGGTCTAGAGCCCTTGATCCCCCAAGAGTCAGTTTGGATGTATGGGACAAGTCCACCCCTGCCCTACAGGAGAACGGGAGAGAGAGGCTGACGGTCGGGGAGCTGGTCCCCGGAGACACACTGAGCGTGGAATTTACTAGGACCAACAACAAATACTTCACACTCGAATTTTTCCAGGTCGAGGTATACTATACGTTGAAGTCGCTTACTCGAGCAACTTTCAGAAACCTGCAAATGTAGCTCGGACCACCAGGAACGTTGGCCAGATCGAGCGTGGCACGGGAGGCAGTGGTTTGAGTTGATCGATGGGTATTGAGGCAGACGCTAACTTGGGCGGTTGGACGAGGGAACTGTATGTGCTCACTGGATGCGCGAACGTGACGCCCGTCATCGATTTGGCGCACGACGACGACCCGGATCTATGTATTTCGTTGTCACACTCTGTAATCGGCTCGAACTGAACTTTGCATCCTACTTGATTATAGCATGTCAAACTTGAATTTTAGCTACTCTCCCTGATCTGTTTTAGCGCCGAAGACAAAATATAGTTGCTGTGTTGGATTGGATCCCTTCAATTCGCAACTAATTGAAGTTTCCAGAAAAAAAAAACACCCTACAACACAACTTGACCAGTCCGCGAAATTTGAAGATCCTCCATCTTCAACCAGTCCAAACAGCTCCAGGCAAACAATGCATCCATCAATCGTCTTGAGTTTTTCATAATGGATGCCATGGGCAGTCGGAGAAGGCACCCGGCATCTTATGATTGGGCGAACCGAAATAGAACAGTTCGGAATGATCCTGATTCCAGTGCCTACCTTGCAGAACTCGCACAGCAAGGCAGAGACTGGCCTTTTGTCTCTTCCCTCTTTGCTGTTGCAGTCATGGATGGCATATCCAGCGCTGCAGCCGTCATAGGACTGGTTCAAGCCGCAACACAAGTTACCACCGCCCTTTGTCGATACGTATCCTCCGTCAAAGGAGCCGAATCCTCTCGTGCAAAACTCCTCGAACAGATCAAGCTGATAACTGCCGCAGAGAAAATGATGGAAACGGTGCTACAGAACTCTCCGAGCTCGTCACGTGAACCTCAGCTACAGGCCCTGGTAGACGATTGGTTCAGAGCTGACGCACCTCCGTCCAAGTGCAAGTCAGACCTGGAAACGCTGTCTCAGTGGCTCGAGAAACAGGTCGAGAACAAGGAGCGGAAAAAATGGGGAAAGATGGTTGTATGGCCTGCCAAGGAGGATAAGATACGGGCAACGATACGGGCCTTCGAAGCATACATGCCCTACTTTCATTATATTGTCTCGATTGAAGGCTTGTAAGTGGTGTCGAGATGTGTGTATGAAGTGATCTTTGATGAGAATAATTTGATAGGAGCCTAATGCGAAGCACAGCGACGAGGAGCGAGAGGAATGACGTTAACAACTCCAAATGTGAGCAAAATTTTTGTTATGATCGTGGCCAAGTGGGACTCAGAGCTTAAATCTTGGTGCAGCTAAATTACTGGAGTGGCTAGATGCGTTCGACTGTACAAATAAACATGAAAACACTCGCGAACAGCGACAGAAGAAGACGGGCGAATGGTTATTCAAGGAACAGCTCTACATCGACTGGCGCCAATGTTCGACGAAGTTCTTCTGGCTTCATGGAAAGCGTAAGTGATTACCTGTTCAGAAGGTTGTAACCCATCCATTCACCTGTCCATTGTCTTTCGTGGATTGGTCTTTAATGTTCACTTAGCTGGAGCGGGGAAGTCTGTTCTCGCGTACGTGATCCTCTACATTGAATCGAGAGTCTTCCCATTCATGCATAGTTTGCAGGTCTGTGGTCATTGATGACCTTTTAGGCGGACTATCGGACGACGAGACGTGCGCGTACTTCTACTGTGACTTTCGAAACTCTCGTTGCACGAGCGCCGCGGAAGTCCTACGGTCATTGACCAAACAGTTACTGTCCAAGTCCATGAATGATTGGCTATCATCCTTTTCCGACCTGGCGGAACGTCAACGGCAAGGTGCTGGGCCGCCAACAAGCTTGGGCACACTGTTAGACCTCCTGAGGCGAGCTGCACAACTACATGTGCGGCCAATCATGGTGATCGACGCACTCGATGAGTGTGAGGATATGCAAAAACTACTTGGCGAATTATTGAAGCTATCCCACGGACACTGCCGTTTGTTTGTGACGAACCGAACGTTGCATAGTGTCAAGGAGGCTTTTACAGGTCTATCCTCGATCTCGTTGGACCAACGGGCCGGTGAAGTACGAACCGACATGCACTCCCACATCAGGACGGAGCTGGAATCACGACCTAGGCTCAAGATTCTTAGACAGGTCTTCAAGGACGAAATCGAATGTGCGCTAATGTGGAAAGCTGATGGGATGCAAGTGCTGCCACCATCCGACTCACCGATTATTCTGACTTTGTCAATTTTGTGTAGGTTCCGATGGGTGCAATGCCAATTGGATCGATTGAATGAATGCTGCTCCGTTGGGAACGTTCGCGAGACTCTATCTACGCTCCCTGCCACACTATATGAAACTTACGACCAGATGCTACGTGAGATCGACAAGAAACCATTTGGCCCTAGTATCGCTCGTAGAGCTCTAACGTGGCTTGTCACCGCGTTGGTGCCTCTGAGACTCTCACAGCTTGCAGAGGCGATGTCGATCAGCTCTGATGAGCCTATCCGGGATGCTTCCATTGCGCCGGTGCACGAGAGTATCATCTTGGACCTTCTTGGTAGCCTTGTCACTGTCGACCACGATAACAACATTGCGCTTTCGCACTACAGTGTCAAGGTATGTTCAGGCCCGGTAGGAATACCTCAGAATAACGTTTCTTGGTAGGAATACTTGACTTCGGATGCCATCGCGCACAGCACCTATTTCGTTCATCGACCGAGCGCATCACTAGAGCTTGCTACAGTCTCGATTTTCACCCTCCTACTCTTCAGTGATGAATCCCAGGCCACTGTAGAAGATGGGAAAGACCCTTTGTATGTGTATGCGGAATCTTATGGCCTTCGACACCTCGCGGACTGTCCTCCAGACCACAACGAGTCACTTGTGAAACATCTATTGACCCTCCAAAACCATGTCTCCGTATATCGTCCCGTCTATGAAGATCGGGTGTGGCATAACGCATGGATACCCTACGTACCAGAGCTGGCGCTCTATATCATCATTCGCTTTGGGCACCCAACTTTAGTGCATCACTACCTCGATTGGTACCCTGTTCGAACCATGAAGGAAGACAATCCTCTCGTTTTTGCTGCACTGTGTAGTGATATCCCTCGTGTTAAACTTCTCCTTGGCAGGGGCTTTGATGTCAATCTTGAGGGCCCCGTCTATGACACTCGTCATTTATGCAAGATGACGCCTCTGACGGCGGCCGCACGAAATCACATTCCCGAAAACCAGGAAGGCCTTGTCAAGCTTTTGTTAAATCATGGGTGTGTCGTTTCGAGGGATGCCATTCATTCCATTCTTTCATGTTTCATGCCTACTTCTTGTCAACCTGCTGTTGTCCGGATCCTTCTTGAACATGGTGCGGATCCCCAGTGGTTGGACGGTGAAAGGACGTCATGCTTGTATTTAGCTCTAGCGTTAGTGGGGTCTCCCTGCGACGAGATCGCTCGGACACTAATTGCCGCTGGATGCGATCCCACAGCGCTAGATGACCATGGACATTCACCTTTCCAAACTGCCATCCAGTCGCTTTCAATTGAGTTAGTCTGGTGGCTGCTTCGATATGACTTCCAGCTACCTTCGGAGGCAATCCTTTATGCAACTTTGTCTACCCGAGATTGCGCAAGTTTGCTCCTCATGTTGGAGTTTCTCCTTGAAAATGGCGCCTTCGCTGGCGCACAGGACGTTCACGGGTACAACGCGCTTCACCACCTCTCCCACCGCCTTGACTTCCCTGCCAGCGCCAGCGAGTCAATGGAGAGTGTAGTCCGGCTGTTGATCGAACACGGGTGCGATATCAACTGCCGCAACGACGCCGGAGAAACACCATTGCATCTAGCTGCCGCTTCTTCTGGGTTCGGATTGGATATCCTCGACCTCTTCCTTGCTCAAGGTGCTGAGCTACCCGTAGACATTGTCAACTATGCAGTAAAGGGCTTCCGGTGCTACTGGTGGCCAGGCCAGGAAGGACGTGCAACCGCTGCACTCTCCTTCCTAGTCAATAATTTGGGCGCAAGCTGTCGATCGCAGACTGTCGGCGGTGACAATGCTTTGCATATCTTGCTGGAATCCGACACCGACCTCCTTAAATCAAAAAGGATCTTTGACGTAGCTTCGTTCCTCATAAGAAATGGTTGCGATGTGCACGCCCCCGGTTCGTCGGGAGCAACACCGTTGCAACTTGCGATCGAGAATGGGTGTTTTTCCTTCGCTCGGAGTATTTTGGCACAGATCACCGAGCCACACGCCATTGATTACACCAAACCATACCACGGAGATTCGAAGGGAGGTGGCATTCTCCATCGTCTTTGTGCCAAGTATACGAGGGATTACTGGCTCGAGGAGAAAGTGGAGCTGTTGCGAGAAACAGGATACAATTTTGCGAGGGACATCAATAGACCGAGCAACAAGGGATTCACTCCGCTTTGCATCGCCCTTAGGCGCCTGGCCACGGATGATACTGATGATATTCATGGTATTCCTTATCCTACGATCGTCATCACAAGTCTGCTTAATCTCGGGGCCAGCTTCCACCACGTCAACTACCTATATCTGGGAAACCTTGAGTGGGCTTCAAACCTGCCATGGTATCGTGACGCCATCGACGCTCATGCACGCTTTCTCTCCCGATCCAAAATTACATTTGATCATGTCGTTCTGGTCCACCACCTGCTCCGAGTAGCTCATCAGGGCAGACTCTCCTCTGGTGTCGCCAGATCCATCATGGATACGGCAGAGTATTGGGCTTGCATGAAGCTCACTAAAAATGATGTTCGGTACACATCCGCTTATAGTGGTGCCGAGCAGATTGTGTTGCCCATGGTTCCCGGCGGAAACGCTGGATGCTGGATACCCCGCCGACTCGTATTTGCTTGCAAACCTGGCGTCTTTGTACCCTGTGAGTACATACACCTTGCTTCTTCGGGTAATTGACACCCCACTAGATTGTAGCACCCGAAGCAGCATTACTACCATTTGGGTGGGCATCAGACGGTCGGATGTTGTGTTCACCGTTCCGATCCACCTCGTACCGATCCGCAATGCCCTTGGTCCGTCAGCGGTTAGTTTTGACGTATGGGATGAGTTCACTCCTGCCGTACAGGAGAACAGGAGACAGAGACTGATGGTCAGGGAGTTGGTCCCCGGAGACACGCTGAGCATAGGATTCGGGTTCAGCTACAACGACTACTTTACGCTCGAGTTCTTCCAGGTCGAGGTGTACTACACGTTGAAGTCCACCCGGGCGACTTCCGGAGACCTGTGAATGTACTGATCAGGATCAGTACAATTTTCCTGATATGATTGACACAGCTACCTATTCGCATCAGTAACCTGGCCCGACCATGAATCAGGCCATTTATACGTTCGTTATGAGAGCCGTACCTCTGCTCGTTCCCCCCGAACCGTGTATTTGACTTAGGTATATATCGTTGAGTTATTACCACTTTTTTCGTCTGAACTTGAACCTGCCACTGGGGGTGATATGGTCTTGCATCGAAACACATTGATGAACCTCCATAGATCATGGGGGAAATACCTGGGACCCGTAAATCCGATTACTCGCCGAGTCTCTGCGAACACTGGGAGTCCGACTCAGTGAAACATCGCACCTGACCAGAGCCAAAAGCCACCGTCATCCACAAGGCCGCCGACAAAAGCCGACGGCCACATCCAGATCAATCATATCGTCCAAAAGTAAACCCCTGTGAGCTCGTGAGCCCGAGATAACGCACCTACTTGAACTCTGCGTACACACACACACTCGTCTCGGGACTGCAGCAGATACTATCATCATGACCGTCCACCCCGATGTCCTGACATACGTCGACGCGCACCAAGCAGCGTTTGTGCAACGTCTTGCCGACGCCGTCCAGATAAAGAGGTGCTCGATCCTCTCGTGGCACATTCGGAATCGTGACCTGATTTTTGGATCGCTCCGTGCGTTTGTCTTCGCCTTTACAGCGTCAGCGGCGATGCCGCCTATCGCAGCGAGACGATCGCGATGGGTCACTGGCTCGAGAAGCAACTCAAGGCGCTCGGCGTGACGACGGTGCTCAAAGATCTCGGACAACAAACGTTGCAGGGTCAGCGCTTAAACTTGCCGCCTGCCATCCTCGGAAAGCTAGGCGAAGACCCAAAGAAGAAGACCGTGCTGGTCTATGGACACTATGACGTACAACCCGTGAGTTCTCTCTTCGCCCGGGTATATGTGGACATGAAGAGGATCGCATTCGCTGCGACTAGGCACTGCAATCAGACGGGTGGGCGACGTATCCGTTCACGCTCGTCGAGAAGGACGGGAAGCTGTATGGTCGTGGGTCGACGGACGACAAGGGGCCTGTTTTGGGTTGGCTGAACGTGCTCGAGGCACATCACGCACAGGGTCTCGAGCTCCCTGTTAATCTCCGGTTCTGCTTTGAAGGTATGGAAGAGAGTGGGAGTGAGGGTTTGGATGAGCTCATCGAGAAGGAGGTGGCCGAGGGCGAGTGGTTCAAGGGCGTCGACTGTGTTTGCATCGTGCGTTGTCCTTTCCTCTTGCCCCCCTCCTCCACTTTCCACTTTCCACTCTCCACTCTCCATACTTCTTGCTTCCTGCTTCCTGAGCTGTCTTCTGACTCGTTTTGATGCCATGTGATAGTCGGACAATTACTGGTTGAACACCCGTACGCCTGCGTTGACCTATGGTCTTCGTGGCGTTGCCTACTTTGCCATCAACGTGTCGGGTCCTGGTCAAGATCTGCACTCTGGGCTGTTTGGACGCATGGTCCACGAGCCGATGACGGACCTCATCAAACTCATGAGCAAACTCGTCGATCACGACGGTCACATTCTCATTCCCGGTATCGAAGCGATGGTACCACCACCAGACGAAAACGAAATGTGCGTTGCCCTTTGCCCCTGCGTTTGCATTTTTCGAAAGGCGCATGAGGGCATGGAGATGTTTATGAAATCCTCTTCTTTATATACATAGCAAACTGTACACCAAGATGGATTATTCGGTCGCCGACGTCGCAGAAGCAGCTGGTGCATCGGTATGACCATTATCTCATCCCTTTTACACGCTCGAGGCTCGCACTCACGAATGCTCAGATCGCACTGTCAGATCACAAAGAATCGGTGATCATGGGTCGCATGCGCAACCCATCGCTCTCCCTGCACGGCATCCAAGGCGCCTTCTCCGAACCGGGGTGCAAGACTGTCATACCCTCCAAAGTGGCCGGCAAGTTCAGTCTTCGGTGCGTACCCGCGACACCACGTGGTGCATCGATCGATCGTGCTCGTGATCGACTGAACTTCGTTTTCGTTTTTGGTATTCGGTGCAGCCTCGTCCCACCACAGACGCCTGAATCTGTCATCCCGCTCGTGACAGCCTACATCGAATCTGAATTCGCCAAGCTGAACAGTAAGAACAAGATGGACGTCGAGTATCTCCATGGGGGCAAGCCCTGGGTTGCGGACGTCAACCACTGGAACTTTGAAGCGGCCCGAAGAGCCATCGAGGTACGTTGGTTTGTGATGATCTGCCATGCTTGGGAGATGGCCGGGAACTGAGGGACCGTTTTTCTCGTTGTGGGGGGGTGAAACTAGGCGGTCTGGAACAAGTCGCCGGATTATACGCGCGAGGGAGGGTCAATCCCAGTGACGCTCACGTTTGCGGAGAAACTGGGGGTAAACGTGTTGTTGCTTCCGATGGGGCGGGCAGACGATGGGGCGCAGTACGTGCTTTTCCATTCTCGTCGCGGTTCGCTCACGCAGACCCGTTGTGACGGGTGTAGCTCGACGAACGAAAAGCTGGACATGTCCAACTTTATTGAAGGGGTACGTGTGTGTGCCTGTGTTCTTGATCAGCTCTTGATGGCAGTCTTGTCAGACCAAGGTGCTCGGGACGTACTTGTATGAAGTTGCCCAGCTCGCTGGAGTGTGAGCAAGGGGTCCGAGGTGAACGAATCAGGTGTCGAGTTTTCGAGTTCGTGTATTTGTATTAGCGCGTTTCGAAACGTGTCCGAAGCTTGGAAACGGAATGAACCCCGCTCGCCGGGTGGTTGTGCGAGTTACAGTTGCTACAGGCTTTTTCTCCTCCTACTTCAAACTCAGCGAACGTGACCCACGGGTTTTCAGGCCATCTGCTATTATTGTCATGGTGACACCTCGAGCGAGTTCACTTTGACGCTCATATACATATCCCATCGACCTGCTCTATCAGTGGCTTGAGCGGAGCCCGCCGTGCCCCGATGGCAAAGACGAACGAGAGTGGTGTCTGGGATCAGGATCCGCCGGTAAGGACGTTTTCTTTTTTTCTTTTTTTCTTTTTTTTTCGTCCGCAACGAGAGGCACACCGTCGCTTACGTCTACGGAATGTCGGCGTCGTCGAATGGTCTTGTTGTTGTTGTTCATGTTTGCCCATATGGCGGGGTTTGTTAGGGAAGTGGACGAGCTGGATCAACGTTTGTGAAACGGACGCCAAGTTTGAAGCAGGTGGTCAAGATAAAGGTCGTGCGTGATGATTGGGACGACGATGAGGACGACGAGAAGGAGGAGCAAGTGGAAGGGGAGACGGAAAGAGATGCGAATGGGGATACGAAGGCGATCACGACGGCGACGGCAACAGCGAGTGGGACTAGGAACAATGGTCCGGGTCCGAATCCGGGTCATTCGGGAACGAGAGCGAGGGAAGCCAGAGAACACAAGGGAGAAGAAGACAGCAGCAAAATCTGGGAGGAAGCGTGAGTCCCCTCGACTTGTGCTATGCATTCGTGCTGATCGTCCAGTGCACATGTTTTTATTCATTGGACGACTGCTTCCACATGATACGAATATATACAATGCGCGCGCGCGATGCATCCAACTCAGTAACAAGAGGGCGCCCATGCCCGAGCTCA
>QGOH01009188.1:10266-31318 GCA_003313155.1 Boletus sp. MG95 | reverse complement strand
TTTGTTTCATATACTGTTTTCGGACGGATATTGAGTCTGGACGACTTTTCTTTATAGAAACAAGATCATTACCAGGTCCTTGGGCTCTCTCATCTACGCTATAAAGCCACGCCCGAGCAGATCAAAATTTCTCGTAGGTGTTCTCATATACCCCTCGCCCCACCCGATCCTGATTTCACCATCCCTCCCCACGCACTCCCCACGCCTGGTGGGTTGATTCGGTGTGCTTGTCTGTCATAGATCGCAAAAAGGTGCTCAAACACCACCCCGACAAGAAGGCGGGTCTATCCCACACGACCAACGACGACGCCTTTTTCAAATGTATCCAAAAAGCACACGATGTGCTCACACATCCTGAACGACGACGCCAATTTGATTCCGTTGATCCCCATTACCTCGCACTCGAAGAAGATACACCGACCGCTGCGGATTTCAAGGGCAACAAAGCCAACGACGTCCATTTCTTTTTCAAGGCATGGACACCGGTGTACGAGATGGAAGCACGGTTTAGCAAGAAAACACCTGTACCTTTGTTAGGGTCGTTTGAGGACCCCAAGGACAAGGTGGAAGCGTTTTACGACTTTTGGTACAACTTTGATAGTTGGCGGTCGTTTGAGTATTTGGACAAGGAGGTGAACGAGGGAAGTGATAGGTCGGTCATGGTTTCCTTTCCTTTCCTCTTCCTTTGTGTGGCGGGCAGAGGTTGACAGATCGGCGTTGGGATACAGCCGTGATGATAAGCGGTACACGGAGAAGAAGAACAAGTCCGAGCGTGCCCGACGCAAGAAAGAGGATACTGCGCGGTTGCGCAGCCTCGTTGATCTCACGCTAAGTTTGGATCCCCGCATCAAGAGGATCAAACAGGAGGAGAAAGAGGTACGGGAAGCGAAAAAGAAGAGCAAGGGGGGCAGTTCCGCACCAGAGGCCAAGGCCAAGGCAGAGGAGGAGAAGCAGAAGGCAGAGGAGGAGGCAAAGAGGAAAGAGGAGGAGGAAAAGCTCGCACGTGCGGAAGCCAAAAAGGCGAAAGCGGCCGCAGCGAATGCAGCCAAGAAGGCCAGAAGACAACAGCGCGCGGCCGAGGCAGAGGCGTCATGAAATGAGCCGGAGACGCAATCGCACACACGCAAAAGCCTTGGCTTGCGGCGTCACAAGGACGATGGATCGTTTCACGTTATTACCCACGAGACCACTTGGATGTTTTCCCATTCTCGGACGTGTTGTCGCTGCTTGTTTTTGAATATGCCTCCCAGGGGATGTCTGACTGGAAAAGATCAAGTGGAGATCGCATCCGCCATAGGAAAAATGCCATTTTTAAATAGATTGCTGATGTGTGCACTGTAAATTTCACAGTGGGCCAGTTGGAGCTGGTTCTGACTGGAAAGGATTTCCGCCAGAGGGAAAATGCACTTTTTAAATAGGTTGTGGATGTTACTGCGGGCTGGCTGTGGGCCTCGTGTTTGTACAAACAGGAGTGGCTGAGTATGGAATAGGCTGATGCCTGGTATGTATTTATGTTCCTATATCAACGAAGACATCCAGTAGCGGTATAGCCTTGACAGGCTGTCACGTACAGCTGGCTGCAACGTTGCGTCGGAAGGGAGGGGGAGATCGCGAGGCAGGTGGGCGGCTGCGATAGATCTTCTCTGCAGAAAAAAGCCAGACGAGTGACGTGAGCCTATCCATTCGGACCGTGGCTGGGATGGGGGGGGATGGGAGGGGGGGTTATCGTTTGCCGAGGCTACCCTCGGATGAGTGGTTGGGTTTTACGTCCGGGTACATGGGATGTGCGTAAAGGAAGGAAAGGTGAGATGAGGCGGATGATCCCTTCCAGGGGCTAATCTACTATCTATCGACTGGGTAATATCCGGGTAGTGGAGGGGAGAAGAAGGGGGGATTGAGAAGGTGGGCCATAAGTAGACAAAGTACCAGATGGGGGCAGACTCACGCCAGGTCCAACTCACCCAAGCGATCCTTTGGCAGAAATCACGCACTCGCTCCAAACGCGTCACTCTCCGCCACCCCGCTGTCACAGTCACAGTCACACTTGTCACATTCCTTATATCTGATTTGTACTTGTTTGGGATCCAGTGGCTGAGAATCCATCATCCAGGCGATTAAAGGGAGGGCACTTGTCCGGCCCTATCAACGATCGTCAACTCCGTCCTTTTTCAATTTTTTTTTTCGTCCTCTCTTGCATGGTGTTTATTTAAATACCCTCTAGCCACCGTCTCGATGGTCTGTAGGTCATAGCCATACGCTCGACGTTGCGGGCGTTTTGCCCACCATTCCGTCCGGGCACTCTCCCATATTCCCTCCCATCACTCCCCCAACAACCTCTCTTACAATGGTATGTCCCCGTCGTCGTCGTCACCCACCCCGCTCACCGCACCCACCCCCGCCCGTCTCCCCGTAGGTCCTCGTCAGCGATAAGAAGTATGCGTGGTAGGTCCCCACATCCATTTCCTTCCCCTCCACATCTCATTAAATGGGGTTCGGTCGCCGCAGTGAAACGTGCATAAAGGGACACCGCTCCTCGGCTTGTAAACACACCGATCGTCCCCTGTTCGAAATTAAGAAAAAGGGTCGTCCGGTCACGCAGTGCGAACACTGCAGAGAACTCCGTAAAACAAAACAAGTGCACGTGAAATGTCTATGTGGTGTCCAAGAAGCGTCCTCCAACACAGTCTCGGAGCTCTCCCACTCTAAAAAAGGTCGGTCTTTCTGGCTTGTCCGTCTGGTTCGTTTTCATTTCGTTGCGTTGGGATTTTCAGGGGTCACTAAACTGCCGACTATGGCTGCGTTTCCAAACGGTCTCCCCGAAGACCTGGAAGCGATCGCTATACTCCCCGCAGTGTCCGACGGATCAGTTGATTCTGACCATAGCGGTAGGCTCGACACGCCGTCCTTTGACCGCCCCCACCTACAGTATTGACTTTTCACAAGGTGAAACGTCTCCTAGCGGCTGTAGATGTACCAAAGGTGAACAGTGCGACTGTTGTACGCTTCGCAAGCCCCCTGTGCGGCGTCGCTCTTCCGTTCACCAAGACGTCGTCAGAGCGGAGAAACATCATCACCCCCATCATCATCATCATCACACAGAATCGTCGCTTGGTGCCAAGGATCATCCCTCGCCGCTTTCTTCCCATGTCCTCGCCCGCATCGCTGAACTTCGTCCCGTCCTCCCTCGCCCTCCTCGGAATGATGGCCCACTCCACGACCCCTCTTTTAACGTGCCCCACGTCCACGGGGGCCGCCACCACACGCACGACCACATGCATTTCAGCCCATATGGTCGAGCCTATGAACACGTTCACACGCCAGATCACTACGAGACCAAGCCTATTCCACAAACCGGAGATACACGCGTATCCCCAGTGCGTCATCAACCACCTGCTCAGCAAAGCATGATTCCAGGGACCCAATCTGGGTTGGAGGCTTGGCAGGCTGCGTCGGGCGTCTTTCCTTCCGCATGTACATGTGGCGACTCCTGTCGGTGCCCGGGATGTAGCCTCCACAGCAGTGCACCGATTCCGCCGGGTGGCGCATACGCAGCATGTACAAATCCCGCGTCGTGCTCATTTTGCCTAGACTGCACCATTCTCTCGCTGCCACCAAGTTCCGCGCCACTGAGCAGCGATCCTACTTCGGACATCCAAACGCGGGATTTTGAAGAGTGGCTGAGGCAGATATCTGCATCGCCCACAGCAAACGGAGCGAATGCGGTGGGAATGCCGCCCGGTTTTAGCTCATATGATTTGTCGATGGACCCGATCGCCACATTCTCCCCTCCGAATCCAAATGTGAACCACAACGCGAATTCCAATTCCAATTCCAACTCAAATCCTCATCCCAATCATGCCCGCTCGTCCCAGCATCCGTCTTCGGCGGACGCACGCTGCTCTGGTCGGTGTAATTGCCCGAGTGGCACGTGCTCCTGTCCGGCGCAATGCTGTGGGTGTTGTCAGGCATGTGAATGTGACCAACAGTGTACTGGCCGGTCCGGGTCTAGTTCCGGGACAGGAACGACGTATGCTGTGGCGGGGGAACGTAACCCGTGTCGTAACCCTCTCAAACCCCCAGATCCGCCGTCTACAAGTACAAATGGGTCCAGACGCACTGGATCGCAACGTGTGCCAGACTACATGGCGATGACGACCGTCCGAGATGGCCTGGCAGCAAGCGTCGTGAACCGACCTAATCCTGTGGGAGCAGGGACAGGGACGGCATCGTTTTTCCCTGATCCGCCGAGTTATCTGTCTGTCGGAGACGCACCGAGCCGGTCGTCGTCCTCTTCTTCGTTATCAAGTCGGATGTCCGGCCGGTCCCCGATTGGCGCGGTGCGTAGTTCCTTCCATTCCTTCTATCTTTAGTGTGTTTGTGGAATGATGACGCTCATGCTTCTATCCTTTTAGAATGCGTCTGGGGCCTTTCATGCACATGGTGCGTCGAGTGTGAGTGTCGGTCCTGGAAGCCGATCGCCCCAACCTCGTCCGACGATGTCCACGAGCACGAGCGCGGGTGCGAGTGTATATGCGCAACCTCAGCCGATGCGTCCGTTGGGTTCGTCGAATGGACAGTATAGTGCGTATTCAGGGTTTGGCTCGATGCAGTTTTCGCCGCGGTGATAACAAGGCGGGATCGCGTTACATGTCTTGGCATTTCTCTCTTCTATTCTTTTCATGGAATTTTTTCATGTGCCCCGAGTCTTTTTTTTTGTCACTCTTATTGTTATTGCTTGCGTCTCATTCAGACGACCTGCATCCTTTTTTTTCTTGTCTTTTTTTCGACTGCGTCCAATTTTAATATCGAGGGAATGACGTGCGCAGACACAGATGTAGGCGTTGTCGTCGTGTCGCCTGATGGTAGGCTACCTCGTTTGCATGTTGCTCTTCATTGATATGATTTTGCTTTTCTTTTCTTTTCCTGTATGATATACGTGTGTGGGGGGGATGACAGGAACGTGCAAATTGATGCCCGTGGAGTTGAAGGAGAGATACGGATCCAAGGCAGCTCTCGTTCGTATCGGTTCTCGGTTCTCGGTTTGATGTGCCACAGGGTCTATAAGCCCATATGCGTGTTGCGTCTTGTGGCCCCGACCACCGCCACCGTGTGACGTCATCGATATCTCGGGCGAACGGCCAAACCGGTTGCACACAGCCTTTGGCGCGGGCGCACTAATTGAGTTACATCGTTTTAAGATGAATTCGTACTGGGACCTTTGGCGATATGTTCCTTAGAGTCCTTGTCGGCTGTCATTTGCATTTCAGAAAAAAAAAAAAAAAGAGTCTACATATGCTACCAGATGTGTATGCTGAAGGTGTGCCATAGAGATAGAGGTACAGAGGAAGAAGGATCAGAAAATCTGTTCCCTTCTGTTCTGTGGCCAAGATGATCACGGTGGGTGTGCCAGGGAGACGGAGATACGAGGAAGGGAAGGATCGATCAGAGATTCTGTTCTGTTCTGTGACCGGGATCACTTGGGGCGTGTGTGTGCCACGGTTCGGATAGAGATCGATCGGTGGTGACCGGTTGGGCATATATACGTCCGCCGCGCACACCATAGACCCGGACCGCGTAGGCCATCATCATGGATGGCTGTGTGCATTCACAAGGTCCAACGACGTCGTCTTTGCAAGTCGGCAGGGAGGGGGGGGGCATCCAGCGTCCAGCTACTCCGGGAACCGTCGCAAGTACTGTCAACCCGCTTGCCATGGACAGTCGTGTGCCAAACCGTATCTCGCAGCGATCTTGACGCTCGCTTGATATGCCGCCACGTCCAATATCAGTTCCGGAAGAAGCTGGCGGAAGAGCGTCCATCCCTGCATGACGACCATATTAACGTTGACGGTGGGCCAGACTAGCACCGTCACTCTACCATGCCAGGCCCAAGGGCCCCATTCGAGTCAGTCCGGATCCGCGTCCTCTGCGTAGCAGAATCGAGCTCCGAGACCGAGTAGACATGAGACGATCGCAGGATTTCTCGACGTACATAATGTACTGTACATACCTCGGAGGGACAATGCAAAACGGTGTGATTTCCTTGTCGATGTGTCTTGAAGTATCGTCCCCCCGCGTCTTGCACCAGCTTCCCTTTTTCCCGTCAACTCTTCGTATCGGACTTGCGGGCAGAGAGGATGACCCGGGAGAAGGCCATTCCCGTCCGTGTCTCCACAGTACAGTTTGATAGTATGGTGCAGTGGGCTGTGCAAAGACACGCCGAGCAACGGATAAATAGCCATTCTCGATCGCCACTCGCAATGGTGTCTCTCTTGACAAACGAGGGGGGATATAAGTTGCAACCCGCCCTCCACGAGAAACAAGACCGCTTGGAAGATGTCATCAGGATAAGCGTTCTCGGGAACCTCGAGCAAGCAAGGCAAGGCATTCTCACCGCCAACTGGAGTCTGCGGTGGCTGGACAGCGTGCGCCAGACCCCTTGACGACATAGGCTGGCAAGATTCACCATTGCATGTACGTGATTCGTGTCTGTGACATACCTTGTGGCATCATTGACGTTATCTGCTGGTAGCCTTGCACCGCGAGCAAGGAAGCAGTTTCAAGAAATGCGGGAAAGAAGGGGAAGCGGCGGCTAGATGCAATGGTGTTTCTCCCCGTGTTGTTCCGGCAGTTAACGTCGCACCCATGTTCGACCGACTTGTCGAGGGTGGCTGCGCTGTACCTGTACTTGGAGGAGAGGCGAAGCGCATCCCACCCACGGGCATCCTGTGCGCCAGGAAGAACGCCGTTTGCGAAGAGAGGTTGCGACATACGGAGTAATCTTCCGCAGGCCGGATCTGAGTGACACGGAAGACGCCGAATCGTACCCAGGACAGCTTCCGAGGGTGCTTGACAACCATGTTGAACAAGTCACTGGACCAGCTCCTCTACAACGAACATGATAGCGAGATGGAAAGGGGGAAAGCCAAAGTCGTCGCGTACCACAGCGTCACAACCGGCCGGCGGCAACTGGCACACAAACGATCTTGCATCGCTCGTCCAGAGGTCTCCAGCAAAAATGTAGAGCTAGATGCAAACAAGATCGATTTGCGGTGACCAACAACTAAGCATCTGCACCATGCCTCGGAAAGATGCGGATGATGGTGGGTTTATCAAGGGTACCCAATTCGTGCAAGCCATTTAACAGAATGACATGCATAGCATCCCTTTGAACAATATACCCTTTTTTAACAAGAGCCAGATGAGTCGTTCCTGGTATTCGAACGCCTGATTTCGTGCGACCGTGATCCATGGTGATGTCTTGAAAACACACGAACGACCAAAGACTGGGCTTTCAAGCTTCAAGGTTGAATCAAGACCCTTTTCAAGAAAAAGTTGGAAACGAGGGATATCGCAAGACAGTGTAACTGGGGCGAGGGGGTTGTCTTCCCCCGTGGCCCGACGAGCCAGTGTCATCGGTTCAGTAAATTTCACAAGTCCTCGCACTCGTCCAGTGCATCGACCACGACGATTAGCCATATGCAGCCCTGCCGCATCACCCTGCAGAAGGTCCAATAGGGTACCCAAATCTGTAAGGGGTCCAGCACCTCGCGCTCTGCGTGAGGTTAGATCGCCGAACGAAGAAAACCACTCTCTCCTCGACTTCCATAGTAGCTGCCAAGTCACTGAACTTCCATGGCACTCGTACAGCAGCTGCTTCTGGAAACGCAGTGAAATATGCCAATGCCTTTCTGTCTGCCAGCCCGTTCGAAAGGTCACCAATCATCAGTGACCGGTGACCACGGATCTGTGAACAGTGAGCGTGTGGTGCGCGGGCACAGGTAGAGAACCGCATACGCTAATACAGATTTTCCAGCGCCAGCTGTGCAAGGGGTTGCATGTCGCGTATTCCCGATGGTAAAATAGACACCCCTGCCATGCAACCAGATAACTACGTCATTCCGTTTCGCCAGTCAATGTACAGCTGTTCCTTGAACAATCAGTTACTGCTCGCCTGGTGTCACTGTGGGAGAGCGAGGTCGTGTTTATTTATACAGTCAAACCCCTCCAGCTACACGAAACGTAAGCTTCAAACAATCTTCGACATTACTGTTCGAGCTAATGGTATAAGTACTTACATGTCACATCAGCAGATTCAGTATGTATGTATCTTGCTGCCGTGCTTTCGACAACGTTACTAATGACAGTATTAGCAGCGTCATCTGCTCGACCGCAGTCACTCACTCACAAGGTTTCGAATGTTTCGGGCTTTACGATCGCCGTCCTCTTGGTTTCGAGTGATAGAAAGCCATATATCCTTCGAATGCTCGTATCGCCCTCTGTACCTTGTCTTCTTTGGCAGGCCAACCGATCTTCTTCACCCATACCTTGTACTTGCCCTCAGCCTGGCTTTCAAGCGAGCCTGTCGGGTTCATCTAGTTCCGTCTTGCACTCGGTAGTTGGAGAACCATCGTCTTGAAACCACTCGTGTATCAGGGTCTGTAACTCCGGCGTACGCGACGAACGCGAGAAATCCCGTACCCACCCTCTCGATTGCTTTCTCCGCAGCAGATACCAACCTTATTGGATCGAGGTGTGTCGCACGAGAGGATTCTGCTTTTTGACACGAGACGCATATTGACCGAAGGCAGTGGTGACTTGTGTCGCAGCCTGGACTAGTCCGATGACGGACTTCTCGTCTCCTCCACCCTTCTTTTGCACTTCGTTGGCAGAGCGTCCTCTCGAGCCTATTCGGCGGGTGGGGTCTGTAGCTCTAGGTCGCGCGATGAGCGCGGGCGCTCTCTCTGCAATAGAGATCAACCTGATGTGTTCGGGGAGTTTTACACGGGGTAATTCGGCTCCTTTCCGTGGGCATGAGATATCGATCGAGCGCGGTGGGAATTTGGGTGGCAGTTCGATGACGGCGGGAGCACCAGCGAAAGGATACACGTTTCTACCGAGAAGCCCCTGAATCTCGAAATCGATGACGGGCGTGCGAGCACAGACGGTTCCCTCGTCCGACCAACCGCGCCTGGAGGATTCACCTTCGGGGATACACGGGTCTCGTCGGGCATACCAAGCTGCTCCAAGTGCTGTTGCATTTCTGGATCTGCCAGGCAACGACGGTGATGCCATTGAAGATCGATGGTCTTCATGTTCAGAGGAAGAGTGAATTCCAGAATTCGTTTGCAGTTCTCACCACTATCATCGTCCACTGTCAACGTCTAAATTCTCACAGCAGTGGCGTTACGGTCATTGCGCCAAGACACTCCTCCGCTAGCCACATGAATTACCACATTCAAGCACGCAAGACGACCTTGTCATTGTGTAATAAATCGCATAAGATATGTGCTGTGTACCGAAACGACGCGTACGGGAGAGTTCATAATACATGGGATGGAAACATCCGGGGAGCGTGTAGGGTCACCGTGTCACAGCAGCGAGCTGCGGTGGTACATCAAGGCTAGTTCAAGAGCCATCCGAACTAATATCGTCTGTACAATCGGAGCCAAGTTCGTCACGGGTAGAAGTCAAGGGTGGCTCACTGCTTCGAGCAAGTACAAGCAGTGTCTCTAGGGTCGCGAATATGGGAGGACACGAATGAGGACGCGGAATCTCAGCAGGTGGAGGTGAACTGCGCAGATACTCTGGCACGGTGTCGAATTCTGGGTCCAATTCCGGTGCAGGCGGACGAGGGGATGTGGGGTCGATTGAATCCATCTGATTCTCTGACAACTTACGGCGTCCTTCCTCACTCGAAGTCTAAATAAGTGACGGTCAGTCCAAACTTGACCGATATACGCGGCGAAATACAGACGACGACTTCAGCCCTAAGTTCCTTGAGCAATCGGCATGTGCGCCCAATTGCTGTAGAAGTTCCTTTCAAGAGTTCCGAGTAATCCTGCCGTATAGTGGTTATATTATAGGCACGAGATCACAAACTGCAGGTCTGGTGCTTGAGTCTGTTGGAAGAACCGAATATAACGGTATGAGATGAGTGCAGAGAAGATCACTGACTTGCGCTGCAAGACGATGGTCTGTCTTCTGGGTGAAATCGTGCATTAAAAGGCCATCCTCAACAGCTTCCTTAGCAAACCCTCGGTTTCGTGTCACAGAGCGTTCAGCATGTTGATTTTGTTACTCGGAAGATGAGGTTGGAATCCGGCAACGACGAATCCAAGGAGCGAGAGACTGGCCACGACGAATCCAGAGAGGTTGGAGCAAAACGAAAATGTGCTGTTATTCATTGTGCAGGGATAGCGCGCTAGGAAGAACAAATGTCCAGACCTATTGCTATAGGCAAGTTTTTATGTGCAGCATATGGTGATATGCTGTGAACGTGAGGCCACCTTGTGGACGGTAACGGTCTTGACACGAGGACCATGCGAAGTCCTTACTGAGTGGCTGTGTATCTTATGTAGCGCCCATTCGCGGTCGATGTTGAATCCAAACCCTCCTATGGCGAGTTATCCGACGGCGAGAAATTCTGGCGAGATAGATATCACTTTTTCGAAGAAAGGGGACACATCATTCGACCGCGCTATCATCCCGGGTGGGAACCATCTCGGAGATGTGGATTCTCTCGGCCCTGTCGATGTGAGGGCGCGATATTCCAAATTTTGGTTGGTGCGCGTCTCGTTTCATGCATTGTTTTTCTCATACCGCAGTGAACTAGAAACCGCCCCTTCTCGATGCGCGGAAGGACGGCAAGGACGTCGTCATCAAAAGAGTCGATTCAAGAACGAACCCAACCGAAGTCAAGATTGCCTCGCGTCTAGGGTCGTCAGAAAGTCGCAAAGATAAACAAAACCACTGTGCCCCAATACTTTCAGTGTTCCAAGACGACAAGGATCCAAATTACCAGTACATCGTCATGCCTGTTCTTCGACCGTTCTATGATCCCAACTTCACCTCGGTGGGTGAGGTCATCGATTTTGTGGATCAGGTCCTCGAGGTGGTAGTCTTTCCCGATTTCAAGGCGCCATGACTCACTATACCACAGGGTCTCCTCTTCATTCATGGCCAACATGTAGCACATCGGTGAGTAAAATGTCGTTCGCCGAGTTGTCCTTACGAGTGTGTTCAGAGACTGTGCAGACCGGAACATTCTAATGGATGGGTCAAATATATACAAGAATGGCTGGCACCCCATGGAATATTGGAGGGCGCGCGATGGTCGGACCCTGTTCCAGAGTCGCAAGCGTTCCGAGGTCGAAATTAGATACTATTTCATTGACTTCGGCTTATCATCGCAGTTTCCCCCAGAACAGCGTGAACGCTTGGTTACCGGAGAGCTAGGCCGGATAACAGCACCTGAACAAAGGACAGGTTTGCCGTATGACCCATTTAAGCTAGATGTGTATGACCTCGGATACGTTTTTCAGACAAAGATCATAAACGTGTGTACTAGCTACTCCCCTCACTTTGTTCTGCTTGTTGATCGCCACACGTCTTTTCAGGAGTTCAAAGGATTGGACATTTTGGACGACCTCGCACTACTCATGACAAAATCCAACCCAGCCCATCGTCCGAGTGCTCGTGAGGCACTCACGATTTGGGAAGGTTTGCGATCTCTGCCATCAGTACCTCCCCGGTGGAGCCGACTCCGGTCCACACAGGAAGAGGGGTCTTTTGAACGCATCGTCAACGACGCTCTGGATATGGTCGACAGGGTCCGGGAATCGATGGGACTATAAACCTGGCTAGATTCAGATTCACCACCGATTATTGGCTGCTCGAAGGGCACGAGGCCCATGATACCATAACGATACTTAGTGGTCTCGCTCCCTCCAAGACCGTTGGATCTGTTGCAAAGAATCTTTCGGGGGATCATCCACGATGTACCAATACTCCCATCCGCAGCATTGTATCCAGTAAGCTATAGTATCACATCACGAGATTCATCCCAGGGCCCGACTTTGCATGGGCGCGGCCGCTCGTACATGACACCACGCACCATTTTACGGACTTGCTAATAGGAAGGCTCACCGAGGTAACGACAAAATCGTGGTATATGACCATGTCTTGTTCTTGCTACCATCACGGTAGGGTCCCTCTATCGACGGCTTGCCTCATAGTACGGTCTAGTGACCAGACTAATATTTAGCTGCCAGTCGTCGATCAGATGACCCATCTGTTATAGAACAACCCCGATCGCGAGGTAACACCAAGGTATATCAGTGCTGTTTTGATGGTGCACTAAGATACAAACTGTCAGCCGATAGTGACATGCATCGGTGATTCTCGCCATCGCGGGGACGTTCAATTTTCCACATGAAGCTTGGTTCTTGAGCCTATGCCTTCTCACTCAAGCCCCTGTCGCGTACAGTCTCATGTAGCAGTGCTCTCATCAATCAGGTGGCTGACATATGATGGACAGCGCCAAGCTGCGACGTTGTCTGGGGTATGTTTGTAAAGCATCTGGTAAGATACACATATTATTTGCAGTGAAAGTACTCGAAAAAGGGGAAGTCAGCTGTGAAGATACTGTAACGTTGTGTATCCAAAAACACGTTCTAGGAAATGCAGCAGCCGGTCGAATGAGTTGGAACGTCGCCAGGTTTCAAACAGAGAACTAAAAATAAAATAAAACCAGCGTAGATTAGATATAATTGACAAGGTCTACACTTCGCTTCATAATCTGTTCCAATGGCCATCTCTCGCCGTGCCCATGCTTGAGATCAAGGATATCACCAAGCTCGTCGCACGCCTGCAGAATCATGTCAATATCGTCCTTGGTGTGTGCCGCACTGACGCAGAACCGGACTCGAGAAGTAACGAGTGGGGTGGCGGGGTATGCGACGACAACGACGACGATCGATGTTTTCCGGCTGCGCATCATCCGAGCGAAGGTCGCCATCTTTCCAGGGTTGTAAATCAGAAGGGGAACAATAGGGGAGAATGGGTGGCCATAAGTGATAAAGCCAAGCTTCTTGAGGCCTGCGTGAAGATAACGCGAATTGAAAGCCAAGCGGCGGATGCGCATGCGAGCCTCTGATCCGTCGGCGAGAGTAGGAGGAAGGGTTACCCATGATGGGATCGCCGAAGCAGGTGCCATTCCAAAGTGACCATCGTCCTCTGCGGACCTGAGTGTAGATACAGAACTTGATGGCGACAACGCCAAGGCTGCCTTAGAAGGGATGGGTGGTGGAGCGACACCCATGATGCTAGCCATACTGGAGACAATCTGGGTAAGGACCGGTGGCGACATTGCCTCCGCATATATGCCAGAATGCCCACGGACGCGAAGAGCGTCAATGAGGTGTTTTGGACCGGCAATATACCCTCCAGCTGCACCGAATGATTTCGTAAACGTCCCCATGAGGACATCAACAGACCGAGGAGGGATATTGAAGTAATCGCAAACACCACGACCATGAGGACCAAGGGCACCAATCGAGTGAGCTTCATCAACAAACAGGTAAAACTGAACAACTTTATCAGCCAACATAAACCCACTACTCGAAAACATATTACCTTGTATTTCTTCTTGAGCTCCATAATCTGAGGCAGGTTTACCAAGCTCCCCTCCATACTGTAAAGGCCTTCAACAATAACCAAAATTTTCTTCCACGGACGGTGGGTCTTGGGTTGGCCTTGACTGATCACTTCCCGAAGTAGCGATTCCAGGCTGTGCATGTCGTTATGCTTGAACATCCGAACCTGTGCACCGCTAGTTCTGACACCAAAGCGGATAGACGCGTGGTTGAACTCGTCGGAAATCACCAGGGATCCCTTGCCGACCAAGGCAGGAATAAACGTGGAGTTTGTTGCGAATCCCATTGAACAAATCAATGCGTCCTCCATACCAACGAAACGCGCGACAAGAGCCTCAGCCACGAGATGAACTTCGTTCGAACCGCCTTCCAAGCGGGAACCACAGGCCGAAACGCCATACCGTTTGATTGACTCCTCCACTGAATCGGCGCAACCGCCACGTGCCTGGGCAAATCCAAGATAATTATAAGAAGAAATGTTGAGAGCGCGTGTTTTCGTGCCAGGGTATATCTGAGTGTAATTGCAATCCTCCGAGTATCGGTCATAGACAAGGATGGTACGTCCAGCAACGCCTGTGACAGGATGGGAAAAGCAATCATCCATGCGACGCTTGAGCCGACGCGTGTAGAACGAATCAAAATCTGAGTTCAGAGGTGCATAACCCTAGTAAAGTCATGTCAAAAAGACGAGAATCCACTGCAATGGAGTGCACGCACATCGTAAGGCATGAGATGCGTGTAGTATTGCTTGGCGAAACGTTTTCCAAAGAAATCGCGGAGGTGACCAAAAACAATGAGCATGAGGTAGCTGATGTATGTCGTGATCAGAATGTAGTACGGGGGTTCTTCTATCTTGTGTTCTGTGACGGGTTTGTCGGGGTTGTGTTGCGAAATGCAACGATAGCTCTCGTTAGCGCAATGGCCGAACTCCGTGTGAACAGTGCTGAAAACTTGTTCGGAGGTAGGAGGGGTGCGAGGATACGCGAGGCCTGTGTTGTTGTCATCGGATTCGTGAAGAACGGTGTCCTCTGAGGAACTCGTTATAGAGGACGAAGTTGACAATGCGGGGGTAGACGCGGGGGAGATGTCGTGTCCGCGGGCACGAGAGTCTGCTTCATGTACTGCAGAAAGGTAGGAGGCAGCAGTTGCCATGGACGGCAGCTGCCCGACCGACCTTTTCTTCTTAAAAATTGACGGGGCTGGCGAGGACGGACTGAGTGCGATTGGGGAGGGCATCGTTCCCGCCGTTGAGCTCAACAACGGCGACGAACAAGTTGCGGTACAAATGATTTTACCGCTGTCACGCCAGTATTATTAAACGTCGGATTACCTCAGCAGTCAGCACCCTCGAAAAGGATTTTCCCCAACTTTTGTAGCAAAAGATACCCTTATTTGGTTAACACTGGGCAAATAACTGAGTTTTCGTGCCACAAAGTTCCCAGTAAATCTCACTCAAAACTCGTTTGTCTCACGGACCAACCCCTGTGAGAAATAATTGGCACTCGGTTGGTCAGGCCGAGGCCTTTAGGCCCTCGTCGCACGTGACTACCCTCCCTATGAAATGACAGTTATTCAAGCCGCGCACTCTGGCGGGGCTGCGTGAGGTATTGGCAGATATAAAGGGTGAAACACATTCACGTCTGATGTCTCGTCTGATGGTTTCGTAGCATTCCAAACTGTTCATATTCCACAGTCTGATGGGATCTATCACATATAGAACGTACAGACTTTCAGCCACTAACCAAATAAAAACAACCAATGCAAGTCTTAACTAAGCATGTATCCAAGCAAGCCTTGGAAAGTTACTGGCTCAAGTGCACAAGAACAATTTGGAGACCACTAAATGAGACGTGCGACTCCCAGGTTTATATAGTGTTGGGCTGGCCTATCTGATCCATCCCACAGCAGAGTTGAGTCGGGCGACTCAACCACGCTGCCACTCGCTATAATCACGTGACTCGTGACTTGATCAGACGCGTCGCGTCGGAACCAACTCGTTCGCTTTTCTTTCTTTCACTACGATCGCAATTCAGACCTCGACGTTTCAACCATGGAAGCTAGGTATGTACCGAATTAGCTCAGATGGTCAGAATGCTTACTCTTTTTAAGGCGTAAACAACTCCTTGCAGACCCAAACATGTATCCAGAGTTCTATAAACCAGGCCAGAAACCACCTCAGCCGAGCTCCAGCGTTGTCGTGAGTAAACGAGCTCTCATATCTAAGGCACGTATCTTAATTCGACAAGTCCGTATCTTCTTCTAGCTCTGAGTCCTCTGAGCCCCACTCCTTCCCGCCCGCCATGAAGAACAACGACACGACCCACCCGACTATCATTTCTTCTGATGAAGAAGACGACGTGTGAGTTTCCCATCCGAGTATTTTTTGCCTGTGTCTTGACGTAATCAGCCCAACACAGTCTACTGTTGATATCGGAGCGCCTGTCAAGAGCCAAATACTAGCCGCTCTTGACCGCGCCACACTTGTAGCGCCACCGCAACGCACAGCTGTGCCAGCTCCCATCGAGGTCCCCGCGAAAACACGAGTTCCTAGTAACGCAGATGCCCCAACGTGGGAGACTTTCGATGAGCCCGACGAGCGTGACCTCCACGACCCTCGCATGTCTGCTACTGAAGCAGAGAAGGCCCTGCGTGCGCTGGTCGAGGATACCGTGAACAGCACCGAAGATGCAGAGATCGATATGAGTGAAGCGATCGTACCTGGGTTCGCAGATGGCATCGTGCTATTACCTCATCAGGTCATCGGGCGAAACTGGATGCGCGAGCGCGAGACTGGCAAGAAAAATGGAGGGATATTGGCTGATGACATGGGGTGAGTAGGCGTGCTGTATACATCCATGTCTCTGACGAGAAACAGTCTCGGAAAAACTATCCAAACCCTCACCCGTATTGTCGATGGCCGTGCGAAGAAATCAGACAAGCTGGATGGATGGGCTGCCAGTACACTGTAAGGCCTTGGCCACACATTTGATGCGTGAGACGGCATTTATCTCATTCTTTTCTAGTGTCATCTGCCCGGTCTCTCTTGTCTCGCAATGGGCTTCCGAGATTTCACGTATGGCAGTTGGGCTCCGCGTCATCGAGCACCACGGCCAAAGTCGTTCAACAGACCCTTTGAAATTGAAACAAGCACACGTTGTTGTGACATCCTACTCGACTGTTGCATCTGAATATGCAACGTTTGTCCCAGAGGCCAAAGATGAGAGCAAATCCAAGAAATCAAAGTCAAAAGCCATGGCAGCTGCCTCGGACTCCGATTCCGATTCGGAGGGACTGACAAAAAAGTTGGCAAGTAAAAACCGAGCTGGAAAGTCGAGAGATGCGTTGTTTCAAGTGAAATGGTTCCGCATTGTGCTCGGTATGTGATGCCATGCCTGATCCGGTTTGCTGGTCATTTGAAGAAGTGTTTGGAAATAGACGAAGCTCATAATATCAAGAACCGAAATACAAAGAATGCCCTTGCATGTTGTGCGTTGGAAGGTAAATTCAGATGGTGTCTCACCGGAACCCCACTGTGGGTGCTTTTACTTTCTTCGAGTCGCGTTTCATTCAACCGTGATCACCAGGCAAAACAATGTTGAGGAACTTTATTCTTTGATCAAGTTCCTCCGGATCCGACCTCTTAACGAGTGGCATACCTACAACGAGCAGATCGCGAAACCCGTGAAAAACGGACGGCCTGTCCGTGCACTGAAACGTTTGCACGTAAGTTCACAGCTCACTCATTGCGGCCCATCCCTTGACCGGACCCCGCTGCGCTATAGGTTGTCCTGAAAGCAATCATGCTTCGACGCACCAAGAATCAAGTCCTGAATGGCAAGCCGCTCCTTCAGCTACCTGAACGTATCCTCGAGCTGGTCGAATGTTCTTTCAATGCTACCGAAAAAGAGTTTTATCGGTTGCTTGAAAGCAGAATGACATCAGAGGTTAACAAGCTTGTTCAATCCGACAATGTCAATTATACGCATGTATTGGTTTTGCTGCTTAGGCTCCGCCAAGGTGAGCGTTTAGTACAATTGGAGGAAGGAAAGTATTGATCAAGCTGGGTTGGAACCCAGCCTGCAACCATCCCTCACTTGTCTCCAAAGATTACCGCATGGACAATGATGCAGCCGAGCCCAAGGCCGCTAAAGACGACGAAGACGAGACGGAAGATCTCGCGGGTATGTTCGGACAGCTGGGCATGTCGGGTGCGAAGAAGTGTCGGCTCTGCCAGACCGCGTCTGTCATTTCTCTATGTCTTGTCGACTTCCTCCTCATTCTGTCTATTGCAGCCTGCCAGCGGGAGACGATGCAACACACTGCAAAGAATGCCAACCTCTTGCCAAGACCACAGAGCCTGCATTGAACTCGGGTCTTCCATCCGAGTCTGCCAAGATCAAAAAAATCTTGGATATCTTGAAGGCGATCGATAAGCGCTCTGAGGGTGTAGAAAAGACAATCATTTTCTCGCAGTTCACAACCATGTTGAATTTGATCGAACCGTTTCTGGACGCACATGGTATCAAGCACGTTCGATGTAGGTCTGCTTTGATTAAATTTTCCCTGACGCTCCTTTCCTTGCCGGCTGTGTGGCCACAAATACTGACAAAGTTGTGCCATTAGATGACGGTTCGATGCCCAAGGACAAACGTGAAGCTAGCCTGGAGAAGATCCGAAACAGCAGGACAACGCGTTGCATACTGATCTCATTCAAAGCGGGCAGTACCGGTGAGTTCCGTAAAACTTTGCATTTGACTTTAGGTTTCCATCATCCTCGTTGTCTTCTGTGACATACTCCTCTACCTTTCCATCCAGAACTGCGCATTGATTTCCACTGGCAATGCTCTTGGATGTTTTCTGCACATCCGCATTTCCGGTATCATGTTTCGTACAATGAGCCATGGCTGTTGTTCCCGCGAAGTTGCGCCAGGCGTTTTTGCGGGGACCTGTTTTTTATTCCCCCGTTCTGTATTCCCTGAATCTCGCTTTCATTGACTGGTGACTGACTAAGCTGCAATTTAAAACTCACCGTCGTCTACTGCACCACCACTTGCATTGATCGCGTTATGTGGTGTGCGCCACTGCTTCAATCGGTTGTGGTGCATTGCTGCGGACCGCATATGGTGTCATTTATCATTCTAGGTCTTAACTTGACCGCATGCAACAACGTGATTCTCGTTGATATGTGGTGGAACCCTGCGCTTGAGGTGAGTTTTCTGCCATTGACTTTTTTGTCATCTATGCTGATCGGGGCACTTGTGGTCTTACGTTCCTCGTTCGGTTCCCAATCGTTATTCTCTTGTCCTTTTTTGGATCCTCATGCTTGGTCGTTCTGTGGAATCCGTCACATTCTATTCCCGTCTACGATGAATAATCGGTGCGGCAACAATACATTACATCGGGACTAACAGGATCAAGCGTATGACCGTGCCCATCGATTTGGACAAACGCGGGACGTTAATATCTACAAACTCATGATACCTGATACGGTGGAGACTCGGGTTTTACAGGTGAGTGTGGGATAGGACGGATTTATCCCCACCGCCCGCTATCTTTTTCCCCCATTTGGGTGTGACCTACGACACATGACTGACGTTCTTTTTTATTTTTTCCCCCCATCCCCCACCCCTTACGCCAGCTGCAAGATGCTAAACGGGAACTCGCCAAGGCGGCGTTGAGTGGTGACAAGATCAAGAATATGAAACTCGGCCTGGACGATTTGTTGGCGCTGTTCAGAGGAGGTGGACGGGATGATGACGACGATGATTAGGGATGATGCGGGGGAGCTTATAATTTGGTTGGCATTGGTGGGCAAGTTATCTCTGTTTTTTTTTGCAAAGGACATATGTATTTTCTGGCAAACGATTACGACGGAACGAGTGATATATGCCCCGTGCAGTGATCAGCGTGCATGAGGGGTACCGACTGCGAGGGATGGACGTCGACAACGACTTGGTGAGCTGGCGTGTACGGTAGATAAAGGTGATGATGGATGAGGTAATAGTGCATAGTTCTCTTGTTACCTAACCCTAATGAAGATTAAAGTTTTTTGTGGATGAATTACGACCTTTCTGATTGACTTTTCGTGGTACAATCCAGTGCGAAAGGATGTCCCGTCGGCCCCACGGAACCATGTAAGCCTACAACTCCCTCAGTGGACTAGGTATTAGTGACGGGGAAGTCGTCCAAGGGCAACACCCATCATCGTTGACTTACTTGGGTGTTTTGCCCCTCCGTCGGTCAACATCCCCAGCTCCTGAACAAAGGGTTCATGGCCCATCACCGGTGGTGGTGGGGCACATCGTAAAATGGGAAAAGAAAAAGAGGAATTGGGGTGCACACGAGGGGGGCAGGGGAACGCCCTGATTGAACTTTGGGGGGAACAGTGCGGTCACCCTCAGCGTCAGCGTCCAACGTGAAGTAATGTGTCATGGCGTCGGACCTCCCCGTCCTCATTCGTGTTGTCTGGGTCAGGGTAGATGCCACTTGGGGCCGTTGCACAAAACACACACGCCAGGATATTCACACACTTTTTTTTTTCCCATTTCTCGAACAACGCGCTCTCTCTCTCTCTCTCTCTGTGAAAAAAATCCGGCACCATTCGAAGTCGTGCTCTAGACTCTGGGAAGGGCCATCTGAGGAATTTTAATAAAAAGAGGAACAGAAATGCGTTTGTCGGCGTGGAATGAAAATGTCACACAATTCTGTCACAACCTGTGAGGCACGGCACGGCAAAGCAAGCCGCGGCCAGGCCCGCGGCGGTCACCTTCGCACAGCAGTCGCTAACTGAGTCGAGCGCCGGCGGACTTTGAAATATGCCGCTTGCCAGTGTGATCACCCCTAGCCAGCCAGAGAGATCATATCCATATCACGCAAGTTCTTCTCGCTGATTGTTGGAGTGACTTGGGCTGGAGGACCGAGTCGCCCACTACAAACGAGCGCTGAGCATTTGGAAACACTTTTTTCTGCTCAGCCGATCTCTACCTTCATCCATGGTAGGACTGTTGCCACTGTCAAGCCCGTTTCTCGATGGAGTTGGCTGCTCCACAGCGTCAAGGGTGTGTGTATATAAATACGATGCCTTCATAATAGTCCCGCTGATACAACATGTTCAAAAGTGCGGTATGGCGTGCTCATACAGGCGATTTCGCATGTCGTGTCCATGAGTGCCAATGTGACGTGCAACAGTATCCATGAGTACAAAACGTCCGTGGCACATATGGAAGTTGGCACCGGCCACCGAGGATTCTCCCGGATTCTGTGGTGATGGCCGTGTGGCCAATTTAAAGAATGTGGCAGGGACGGAGATTGAGGCCTAGACCTTCTTCCATCGAGGGTAGAACTTGTTGTTTGAAGGGCAGGTCGTATGTAACTGATTCCTGAAACCGACTTCTCTTTCGCACATTGAAGCACCTCGACAGCGCGTTCAGGACGGGTACTGGACACTGGACTTGTAGTATGTACTCGATCTGTGCACAGTGAAAAGTCAGGGACGAATGCGCATCGACCCGCGCACAGCAACGTCCCTTCATTATATGTACGTTACGCTCCCGAGTCGGGAAGGCCATGGATCTCGGGGGTCTAGTCCATGGTTGATGGTGTTCTAGAGCGAGGCGAGG
>QGOH01009188.1:0-10089 GCA_003313155.1 Boletus sp. MG95 | reverse complement strand
CCCTCATCCCAATCATATCATACCCATTACCTAGCTGCCCGCACTTGAATCCCACCCACCTCGCTCAAAAGGAACTCGCGCGGGGTCAACTGACATGGCTAAACCGTATGGCCGACATTATCGTACTAACAAAAGATCAAATACGATACCAAAAGGTAACGACAGATAGTAGATAGTAGATGGAAATATGTATGTGTAACCAAAAATGTCCCATGAACCTATATCATCCGTAAAACTATCCGTCACGGCGGCCAGGACACAACTCTGAGCCTTGGACCATTTTTCAAACGATCTACATAGGACGTCCAACACTCCAGGGCGAACGGTTTGACGTTCAAAATGTCCCTTGCATACCCTGCCCAGCCCATCCGCCGAACCCATGCATCGGTCCCAGTTGCTGCTGCTGCTGCTGCTGTGGGTGTAATTGCTGTGTCTGTTGTTGGCTCAAGAAGGCCGTCGTGCCGAACGCAGTCTGGGGAGTCGCCATTGAAAACCCCGTCTGCCCCATCTGCATCGCTGAGAACGGATTCGTCGCCCCGCTTGGTGAGAGCGGTATCTGCCCCGGAGCACCAGCCGGCGCAAAGGGATTCCGCGCCAAGCCAGCCGTGGCAGGGGCCGTGGCCGCGGCGAACGGCGTAGGAGGGAAAGACAGCGCCGTCGTCGGCGTAAACGCGCGCGATGAAACGTCCGAAAGAGGGGGTGTGTGTAGCGGGATCCCTGTCGCAAGTGTCATGACCGGTTGCGCAGAGGGCGTCGTGGGCGTGGACATGGCCAGAGATGCGGGCATGGGCGACGACGAGAAGGGGTTCGGGCTCGTGGAGAAGACGGTGCCATTCATGCTTGCGGCTGGCGACGATAAAAGTGGTGCATGGTTGAAGGGATTCGTCACGCCGAGATGGAGCGCGGGACTGGGTAGGGGCGAGGAGGATACGAAAGGAAACTGTAGGCCGGGTGTTGGTACCGACATCGGGTTGGCGACGAGTGGAGTGGTTGCGTTGACTTGACCGAGGGATAAATTCATGAATGGGTTCGGTGCGCTGCCGGGCGTCGTTGGTGGTTGTTGAACTGGGATCTGCGGTTGGGAAGGGAAAGATGTGGTAGGGTCCACTGGGCTATACTGAAGAGGAAGTGAGGAAGATTGGGAAGGTCCTTGCAGTGAGATAAGGTCTTCCCATACTTGCCCTGCCGGTTTCTGGATGAAGGGCGGCGTCGCCGTTGATTGCCTCAGTGAGGGTGCTGCAGTAAGTTTATCAGAATTGGTTAGTGGCGGGAGAGGCTGTGAGAGGGATCGGGTGGGAAGTGGCACGTTGTGCGATAGCGAAGGTACGGTAGCCAAAAGATGAAGCCTCGGGGGCAAGTTTTCGGGTGTCTTAGGTGGGAGCGGAGGTCCAGGCGACGTTTCCCGGTCAACTTGGACCGAGTCCGTTAGTGGAGTTGATCGTGATCGAGGTGTTGTGGATGCTGCCCACGAGTCGGCCACAGATGGCTGGGAGGTAGAAGTAGACTTTCGGTCAATGAACCGTTTGAACTCATATTTAGCTAAGAGAATCCTTATGAGCACATCTCAAGGCAGAGAAGGGCTTTGCCTACAACGTATGAATTTCTCCAGCTCAGAGTCACGTTCCGAGTCTGTCATGCTTGTTGGTGGAGGGTGGCGAGCCTCGTTGGGGTTATACAGCGCGTTTGACTTGAGGTTCCCCTTCTCCTTCATAACCTTGCGTGAAACGAATTGAGATTAGCTGTCCTCAATTGACAAGACCAATGTCTGACTTCGACTTGTTCCTTGGACCATTGATCCAGGGTGATACTCTTACTACACGGAAGTCAAAACATTAAGCCGAGGGAGCCGATATGCATGAAACATAGCTGACATACACTTTAGTGACGTGCGTCCCGATTTTTCGGTGGATGCTAGCACAATTCACACTGTACACCCGTTCACGTCTGCTGCCGTTCAGAGGTGCAGAACGAATGCGTACCAAATAAAAATGCCCAGGTTATGAGACGCCCATCTCGGAGCACGTGCTTTACAGTCCGCACAGACATCTGTTGGAGGGAAGAAAGTGCGGTGTTAGGCTTGGCCGGTTTGCGCCGTGCGAGAGCAAGGATGCATACCATTTCCTGGTTTCAACACGAGTTCCGCGAGGATGCGGTGGTTCCGCTGGGCCACTATCTTGCTGACGCTGGTCGACATGGTTCGCTGTGAGCCTCCTCTTCTTGGAGTGCGGAAGGTCTAGTCACGGTAACGACGCGGACTGGGGGACCTGAAATTTGTATTACCTAATCAGCCAAGTGATCGACCAAGTGCCACCGCGACTGAGACCAAACGCGTCTTGTCCGCCGCCTTCTTCTACTTTCAGACGTCCAGGTTCTCAAATTCGATCAAGGACGGTGACCGCAAGATTGGTCTTCGACCCCTTTTCTACTTCCATACGTCCTGATTCTTAAATTCGATAAAGTACACCGCCAGTTTATTTACGTCGCTTCATGAGCACCAGCGATTCTTCGGGCATGTCTACATTACAGGGTCGCGATGCCTCACAGACCGTCGACCCGGGAGACGAGCGGAAACAACGTGTCCTTAAGGGCCAATTTCATACTTTTCCTTTCTCCTCGGATGAAGCTTTCCAGGTGCGCCTGTTTTGTATACCACTCCCATACTCAACGGCCCACTGCTTCCTAGCAAGGTCTTTCTGGGATCCTTGCACATGAATCAATGAACCAGATGTCTAACAATCAGAAATCGGAACTTATTCTGAAGACAAAAGTCTTCTACTTCAACCGGTGTGTGATTCTGATGACTCTTTTCGCTCGAGAAGCGGCCGTCTCATCAAGTTGGGTTAGCGTTACTGGGAACAACATCAGCCTCGAAGATGTCCGGCCTGGTTATACCGCGGACTTGAACTGCTTCCCTGCTGAGAGCGGAAATGAATGCAATCAAACATCCTCAGGAGTAGAGCACGGAGAGATACGCGTGTTGACTTTCGCCGAACTGAAAAGTCTGATTGAGCAGGGACAGACTGATAACATCCCTAACAACAAAATTATCCCGGATACGTTGAATGTAAGTTGATCCTGCACATGTCATATTGTTTCCGAACTCCCTGAATCACTCCAGGACGGCGCCCCCAGTAAATCGATGGCACCGTTGAGGAGAAAGCCCTGGGAAATCGCAAGTCAATCGTGATACATATGGTAGATTGGCCCTTTGCTACGGATCCCTCACGCACGAAATTACGACAATGTGATCATTTAAAGACCTTCCGCGGGTGAGAAGATATTCCGTTCTTTTCACTTGTATTCACATCCCGAAATGAACCCATGATAAGAGTTTGTAGATTGATGAGTGCGACAGGTCGGTCACAGGTTCTGTCACTGACTATTTCGGCCAGTTTTTGGATCCATGCCTTGAGATCGCCGGTGCGATGGTCCAGATATACTCTTTACACGTTCGCGAGCGAAGACGTTACCAGTATGATTTACGTATCCAGGCATGAAATCGTCGTCAGCAGCCGGTCTCGGCAACCGTGGGTCTCATGTATCATCCTCGAGCATCAGGATGGTGCTCGGGAGAGTCCACCGTGAAGACTGTCAGTCCTTAATCAGACCTAAGGACAAGGCGATGCTTCTTCGACTGTTCCTGGCGGATGCCTCGCACATGTTTATACAAAGTCGTTGCTAGGTTAAAAAGGCGTTGGGGCTCCGGAATTCTCGTCGCAGACAGCCGTGCATGCACGCATTTGCTATTCTAAGCAACGTACAATGATCTACAAGCAACCCAAGAAAATACAAGTCCACGATCGCACTATGTATACCATTCCAAAGTCCCAGTATACACACCGTCTATGTCCGTTATCACAAGCATTCTCTCCCTACTTCCCACCCAGCCGTTCTGAGACCCATTGGGGTGTCACATGCTTATCAATATGGTAGCCCTCCTGTTTGCGCAACGCTAATATTCCCTCCATGACCCAATTGTGAGAGTTCCACGCAGGATTCCCATGCACGACAGGGATCGAAGCGAGAGTGGAATGGAGCTGGTGGAGCCTCTCGGAGTCTACCAACCCGACAGGTGCTTTGCCCACATATCCGTTCTCCCCCTCCTTTAGTGTGACCGACTGTGGCGCATCCAGACTGTAGTCTGAGGCTGAACCCATGATCTGGTACACGAGCGAGTGCGCAGATGACGGTGAGAACACGACAGCAATAGCCCAGCGCTTCGATTTTGAAGGTGATGGTTGCCCAAAAGAGGCAACAGAGAGTTCGTAGAAGGGAGGCATCGTGATAGTGGAATGATTAGAGTGTGGTAATGCGCTGGTTGTCAAGCTTGCGGTGGTCGACGCAAGGTGTGTGTTGCGGGAGGGTCAACTCAGCGAGTGGAGGAGGGGCTTTGAGAGCTGGGCTCACCAAGCGAGTCTGCGCGTCTTTTCTACTTTCCGGAGGGGTGATGTGAGATGACTGATAGAGCATCAAACCACTTAAAGAGCCATGCGGCCAACCCCTTCGAGCAAAATAGGATGAACATACCGCTGGACATGTTGCTAGCCAAACATGGCAGACACTTCTTAATCTATCCTGAAAAGTGCAAATTGTTTGATTTCCAGGGCACGCAACATGTACTTACAGGTAAGTAGATGCGAGACCAGCAGAGCAAGAACTTTACCAAACCACGCCCTCTCAATAAGAACCAGCCTCCTGGCAGTATGTGCCGCCGACCCCCCTTTCCCTTCGGACCTGGCGCGGCGCGGGACCTCGGCTCTACGCTAGCAAGATAGGTTGAGATTCTTTTTAGATTCAACTCATTCCCCAAGAGCGGATCATTTTGCGTTCGGGTGGACCACTGATTGCGCGACCAGATTTATAGCTTCTAGGCTCCGTACTGCTGATCACGAGGGACCGGCGAACTTGCTCGTGTGCAACATGGCCATGTGTGGATATGCCACTCCTTGCCGAATAAAGTAGCGCGTGAGACAAACCTGCGGACAAGGCCGAGCCAGAAACGTTCAGACTCTTCGCGGAAGGGGAGGAACGTGCGCTCACCTTGAACTCGACGTGTAACAGCGTGGAGGCCAATATTAATAGACAGTGAGAGCGGTATTCATTGATTGCGTTGGCCCCTCCCATGTCGGTAAGTGCCGCGGTCCCTGCATATTGTACTTGAGAATCGAACCTGCCAACGACCTCGACTGTGCGTCGTGGTCCGAAATCTGATCGTACAGATCGATATTATATCGGCTTTCCCGCGACGTCTATTCTGGCAACAGTGAGCGCAGTTCTGAGAGTCCCCGCAGAGCGGCCACTTCGTGATCTGGTCCGCCGCCCACTTGGACCCGAACCGGCTTTGCAACAATACACCCTTGTCTCACTTGAAAAAAGAAAGATTGCGCTGGCGCATATGACTTTTTTCAGTCACTCAGTGCACCCGTCCGACGTGACTGCGTCGACCTTTTTTTTTTTTTTTGGCAAATGACTCCTGGACTAGTGGGGATTTATTGGGGTGTCAACAGTCGCTAGGCGCGAGTCTGCAAGCACCCAAGCGACGGAGGGGAGTATGACGAGAGGGCGGTCTGGACGGCCGTGATGATCGAAATTTTAACAGCAAGCGGGACAACCGCCCACCGGGGAAAAGAGGAGCCGTCACCCCCAATTCAAAGGGTATTCGGGGATGGACGGTTCCTGCGGGTGGTCGCTGGGTGGTCGTGTCACTTAGGAGCCAAGGCGCAGTGTTAGGTTCAGCATCGTTTCCCACGACTGCTATTAGCTGTTCACGGTCAGCGCCCCGCGGTGCTGCTGAACATCGATATCCAGCGTCGTCAGAAAATGGGTTTATAACTCTTCATCTCACAAACCATGTCTGATTCGGCTTCCTATCTTGCGAGGTACTCAGCTTTTCCAACGCTTACCTCGACAGTTGCGCTCATATTACTCTAGAGAGGCCAAAGGTTTACATCAGGGTTTAAAAGAGCTGCTCCAAACACATAATCCTTGGGATAAGGAGGTCGAGTTTAGTCGCAAGAAGTGAGCCGTCTCGCACTCTCGAAATGCCGTCCTCGTCGTTCTCATAATTGATCATCTCAAAGTCTGAGGCGACAACATTTACGACTGCTACTGGTCGAACCTTATGCGAGAGAGTCCAAGGATGCCGAGACGCACCTATGGATGCAGACGTCTTATCAATTCATCTCCCACTACAAGCAGAGCCTCGCAACGCTCGAACGAACATTGCACTCCGCACCTCGTCACCAGCCACGGCAAGGTGGTCATGGCCCCGTCGAACATCGCAAGCTTCTGCAACGCTTCCGTCAGTTCCTTGCAGACGAAGAAAAGTTCTGGACCCAATTCGTAGTCCGATACCAACGATCGTTTGCTTTACATGAAGCGTACCCCGTCTTGGTCGCCCTGAACCTCGTGATTCCTTTGGATGACGCCAACCTTCCGAGCCTCCCTGATTCAGGCGACAACAATGGTGTTCCAAATCAGAATCACGGACGTAATCACTTCTCTTTCCCACCTGAAGAGAGCTCGCCTCCCCCGCTCCCTGCGGAACATGAGAGCAGACTCGCGATATTGAGCAAGGCCATCGTTTGTCTCGGAGACATCGCCAGATACCGGGAGCTCTATAATGAGGCTGGTGGTCGTCCCAAGGCCGGCCACGAGGATGGCAAGGCGCCAGCGAAACGGGTCGGCCGAGGTGGCAGAGGCGCCGTACCTGGCTTTGACTCAATCCCGCGGGCACGAAATTACGACAAGGCTATTCAATGCTATGAACAAGCTCGTCTTCTTGTCCCATATGAGGGCAATCCATCCCATCAGCTCGCTGTTCTCGCATTTTACCAGGGTGACATGTTCAGCTCCCTATTTCATTATTATAGAGCACTCTGTGTCCGCCAGCCATACGACACCGCTTCAGAGAATGTCAAGAAAATTCTCAACAAAGCGCTTGATCAGCAAAACAAAAAGACAAGGGACGTTCCCCAGACGACGACGACACTTCCAGAATCCGGAGAAGTTCCGCCTCGGCTGAGAGTCGAGAATTTCAAGGAAAACGTTGTTCTTTTGCATGGGTTATGGCGATTAGGTTCAGATAAGTCAGTATATCAATTGTAATGCTTGTATTTCTCCCCGTTAACACACGATATTTCGCAGGATCAAAATGAATACACACGCGGATGATGTCGCAAAGGACTTCCAGAGCCTGGTATCAGAACGTATCCTTCCGATAGAAACGGTATCCAAAGTCGTCGTCCTCTCACAGGGAGCCCTCTGGAAACATCGTATGATCCGCGACACCTCACCGCCTTCAAATAGGAGATCAAGCGGACTTCCCAATCCGTCGGCCATCGAATCGCACATTTTGACTCATGTCATCGCGATCCATCGTGTCCTTCTCGAGATAGGCGCTGCTGAGCTTGCTGTACCCCCCGAAGATGCCGCAGAGAATGATCTCGCCCAGCGTATCACGGCGCCGTTCCGACGTACCTTGCCTGCTCTGCGCATCGCAAGCAAGTGGCTTGTAGCCAATATCAAATATGTCTTACACACTGCGCAGTCCCCCGTCGGTAATCAGCTTGGCTCCACCGGGAAAGGTACCCGAGGGGTTTTAATTGATGGACTACCGCTATTTTGGGCTAAATTTGCCCAGTTCTACAGTGCATTGAGCGGTATATTTCCGTCGGCGAGATTACCTCCCCTTACGTCTCCCTTGGATGAAGATATCGATCTAAAGGGTTTTCTTCCATTGCGAGATCTTCTCGTGGACGGTACATTGATGGATGTAGTTCATGAAAACAGGGCAGAGGAACAGCAGAATGGAAGGCCGTTCCATGCCCGAGAAAAGGTCCACCCGAACGAGGAACAGCTAATGAGGATTTGGGACTTACTTAAGGACGCCAAATCGCTCGCTCGACTTGAGGTGAGATTCAGATAACGTGGGGGGATTGGTACCCGAACTTACGTGTCTTATCAATAGACTTGCCCCATCCATCTAGATGGTAATAGTACTTTCTCTTTCGACAATGGCGTCTCCGCAATTTCATCTGTGGATATCCATGAACCGATTTTCCAAGTCCCCGATCAAATTATTCCTTATGTTCCGCGGGACGTCCCACGGCAGCAGAAGGAGTTGGAAGATGATGCGATGACAGATACGAGCCGAACAGACGATGACCCAGTCGGTGACGCCTTTCGGGAAGCACTGGATGATCACGGGGTAGTAGACGAAGACGAAGACGGGGAGGTTATTCTTTGGCCTAGGTTCGCATTTTGACTCCTCGGATGATCCTGCCTGAAGCTGACCATATGCACCAGACCAGTTGGGTCGCCCCTAGCTCACGTGCCTGCTGCTCTTCCCACCACTCCAATCATGCAGAGTGCCATCAGAAGGGAGGAACCGTCCACTTTAACTAAGGCCCCCAGCGCCACAACACCTGGGCGCACGGTACCCAGATCTCCGGTCCTTGTTCCCAGTATCACTGCACAAGACCTTTTGAATAACGTCATGGGAACAAACCGCGGTGCTGTTGAGGCTTCTCGCCCACCACGTCCCCCAGCATTGAGTGCCATTCAGCCTCAGTTTCCTTTTGGACTTGGGCCAAACGCGCCACCTTCAATCTGGTCAACTTCCTTGGATCACGGTTCTTCCTCTGCGTTGAACTCGCCGTCGATGGGTTTGCGAAGTGACGTCAATGTGGGTCAGATGTTTCCTTCGCCAAACCCACAGCACGTGCGGTCGCCACAATTCGAGTCTACTCAGGCAGGTCGACAGTTGGTTCCGCAACCTTCACCCCATCTCCAAGCATCACAGTCTCTTTCTGCCGTCGGTCCGGGGCATCATCCATCGACGTCGCTGTCATTGGGAACGCCACAACGTGTCCCACAGCCATCCTTTCAGGCATCTTACACCTTATCTAGTCCAATGACTCGATTTACAGAGCATCGGCAGTCACAATGGCAGAGTTTAAACAACGTTTCCTATGTCGATCCCTCCATCGTATCCGCCGCTACTCCAAGTCAACCGACAACGCATTATGGGGGACCGAGTTCGTACCAGGATTTCTCAAACGGCCATACGCAGCAGTATATCCGACCTGGTCAACATCACCAGAGTCCCTCCACTTCTCGCATATGGGGAATTCATGGTTAATGTCGGTTCTCCGCTCGGATATTACTTCAGCATTGTCCCGCCAATGTGACATGCGACTCATCAGATGGCTTATCATTTTGCCCGTCCCATTCTGGCTTTGGAGCCATCTCGTGAGCGATCTTGGACCGCGAAGTCAATCAAGGGACCCCTCAACTAGGTACTAAATTTGACGTACTTTGACCAGATGATATCTCCGCCCACGCGCTCCAACTCAATAGACAGCGGCAACTATTTTTCCAGAACGCTCTTTTTTCCCCTCTTCTTTCCGCTCACCTGCCGGGTCTTGTTACTTTTCTTGCGAAAAAGGGTTCTATTGTGTGTATGTCTTCTGTCGCCGTATGAAAGCTGCAGTCGCGAAAGACTAAAAAAAGAAAAAAATTCCCTTGTTTTAACTCTCTCTCTTTTTCATTTCCCGTCGTCTGGTTTTGCGTTTCGTGGTCACGCTGGCCCTCGCCCGTTGATATATGTCGAAGGTTTCTCCCGTGCATGTATGTGTCGCCTTTTGAATTGTTGTTCAATCGAATTTTCTTCGGATGATAGTCTGTTACGTCTCCACATGCGGTGGACCAATATGTATACAACTGCTCGTCCGTCTAGATCCGAATGACCTTTTTTATTTATTTATTGGCTTCATCTCCAGGTTGCTCGGACCCCCCTCGCGTTTAAATTTGACGCTCAGTCCGATCTATGTTGGTCGATAATGATCACGTTTGCTCCCGACGGCACGGGGGACATTCAAATACACATGGTATATATAGACGCCAAGTCGTACCCGCGACCCGTCCAGACCTACTAGAGTGGCGACATATGAATACCGCACGCGCGTTCGATGGACAATGGCCGCGTCTGCGTCTGTGTCTTATCTCTTTGCTCGCTCAAAACAGTTGGCATCGTTTTTCTGAAGCGGCAAAGGCGCTCACGAGCTCATGCATCATGGATTCCCCCCC
>QGOH01009167.1:0-47687 GCA_003313155.1 Boletus sp. MG95 | reverse complement strand
TTGCCATGCCAACTACCCTGACGGTGAGCCTTGAGTCTGCTTGACGTTTAGTTGGGTTAAACTCTGTTGGTTAGGAGCATATGGTTGTTTGTGAACCATCGCAAAAACCGCTCATGTTGTTTCACCTTCTCCAGAACCACAATATTCGCAACGCCTTGATTTTCACCAAATCGTCGGAATCCACGAACCGCCTTGTCTTCTTACTCGACTGTTTTGAAGAGCTGAGAACGTCGGAACGTGCTCGCATTACGGTTCGCGCGTACTCAAGTGACCTCCCCGCAGGCGAGCGAAAAACAATTCTCGAAAAATTCAAGGTACAAGAGGTCCATGTGTAAGCTCTGCGCCAGTTGAAGCGGGGTAGTGATCTCACCTTGTTCATGGATAGTCTAATTTGTTCTGATTTAATCTCAAGAGGGATCGATATCAGCCATGTTTCTCATGTTGTGAGCTATGATACCCCAATTGATATGAGGAAATACGTTCACCGTGTTGGGCGGACCGCAAGAGCGGGACGGGACGGTGATGCGTGGACACTGGTGGAAGAACAGGAGGTGAGTGACCAAGCGTGGCATCCGGAAGGGCACGAGGTTGAACCTCTTTAGGCGCGGTACTTCAAGACAATGCTGAAAGAACATGACCATCTAGACAAGGTGAAGAGGGTGAAGGTTCCTCGGAGTGAAATCCAGCCCCTTCTGGACAACTATCAGGCGGGTCTAGATTACGTATCGGTCGTGTGGGAAGGCTGACGGTTACTCTTCCAGGCGGCACTGCGCAGGTTGAGAGACGCGTACGTCCGATAGTACTATCCCATGCAATGCATTTGGCAGTCATGCCAGTCGGCAGTTATTCGAAATTTATCACTTGCTCGACTTGATTATGCCCGTCCACAATACTTGATCACTGCTGTAAGCACATGGAATGTTGTACAAGGTTGGACGAATTCGATGCTAGCCGCCGATCTGTAAGCTGGAAAATGATCGCCTGCCAGTCAGTACTGCCAGTCTGCTACCATGCTACCTCCAGTTAGCAAAATACTGGTATGTAGCAACATAAATCACGTTTGATCGTTGTCTTATCGATTATTATCACGCACCCGGACTAGTATCAAACTCGCAGCTCCATAATAATCTATACAAATGTGGACAGTGATAGATCCACCGCCTATATATCTCGGTTCCGCGTCTGTCCGATCACCCCGGCCAACAGAGGATGTTATTTCCTTTTTTGCTAGCTCACAGCCGAGTCATCAAGCGACCCTCGCACGTCCTCGCGGAGACTGGCAGATTCTGTCCGGCTATGACCGGGCCGGCTATTAATCCGAGTCAGCATCATGCTTATGTTCCGTTATCATGTCAGCCAGGGAAGCGGGTCAAATATTACGAGTCAAGTCCTGTCTTCGTCGCTGACTGACCATGTCTCATCCAGAGAACAAGTTTGAGACAAGGACCATCGTAGAGCAGCTTGATGGACCAAGCGCAGACGGTATTTCTAAGCGAGCGCCCATTTTCCGCAGGTGTCGTGATCCACCATCGTCCACTGCCATCTAACTCACAGGCTATGGTCATCTCTAGTTTCTTTTCCCTCAAGAATCCCAACCCTCCTCCGCCCAAGGCCTCCATCCACGACGCAGTTCTCACTCCTGAGGCCTCAGCGGGGTTCTTTAGTCGCCTTTGGTTTATTTGGGTAAACCCCCTCCTGTCACTCGGTTATGCTCGACCCCTCGAAGCGTCGGACTTGTACAAACTCCCCGACGAACGCTCTGCGACTCGGATTGCAAAGGCTATCCTCGCATCCTTCGAACGTCAGCGCAAAGAAGCAGCAATATACAACGAGCAATTGGCAAAGGGTCAGATTGGTCCAGGCGCCAAGTCTCTATGGTGGTCAATTCGTGGTGTCCGCGCAGAACGGGAGAAGGCTTGGAGGGAGAGGGACGGGAAGCGCAAACCCAGTCTCATCCTTGCCATGAATGATAGTGTGAAATGGCGCTTTTGGTCCGCTGGAGTTTTAAAGGTCATTGGAGATACCGCACAAGTCACCAGCTCTCTCGTAGTAAAGGTATGAACTACCCTTTCCGCTCAGATCCAAGGTATTCATTTTTTGGGCAGGCGATCATCACCTTTGCCACAGAGTCGTATGCTGGGCATATTGCTGGCACATCCACACCTCCAATCGGAACAGGCATCGGGCTTTGTTTCGCTCTCCTCATCCTACAGCTCATTGCATCATGGTGCACCCAACATTTCTTCTATCGTAGTATGACCTGCGGTGTCTTCCTACGTGGTGGTCTCATTACCGCGATATACTCCCAAGCTCTTTCATTGTCTCCTCGCGCCCGCGTACAAATGACAACTGGCAGGCTCGTAAACCACATTTCCACCGACGTATCTCGCATCGACTTCTGTACGGGCTATTTCCATATGTCTTGGGCTGCACCCATCCAACTCACTATTTGTCTCATCTTGCTCCTCATCAATCTCGGCCCGAGCGCGCTGGCGGGTTTTGCGCTTCTCATCCTTGCAACACTCATAAACACGATGATGGTAAAACGCTTCTTCTCCATTAGGATCAAGAGCATGGTTTGGACCGACAAGCGTTCCAAGTTACTCCAAGAGATGCTGAATGGCATGAGGGTGATCAAACTCTTCTCATGGGAGGTACCCTTTTTGAAGCGAATTGCTGAATACCGCCAGCTTGAAATGGCGTATGCTGCATTCCATCCCATTTATTATTTTCGCTTATCCCATATTTCAGCTACATACGAACCATACTCGTCCTTCGGGCTGGCCTGAACGCGCTTACCTTCTCCCTCCCAGCGCTAGCTGCTGTGATTGCATTCGTCACTTACTCATTGACCGGACATTCGCTGTCCGCTGCGAATGTCTTCTCTTCTCTTACCCTATTCCAGCTCATCAGGTTTCCCCTCCTGTTCCTTCGTGCGTAGCTCGTGGTCCCTTTTAATCAAACTAATTGGTGCTACTATATAGCCATGTCACTGAGTTCCATTGCGGACGCCGCAACTGCATGCAAGCGTCTGTACGATGTTTTCGAGGCCGAAACGTCGGACAGGACACTGGTCGTTAAAAAAGATTTAGATGTTGCAATCAGGATAGATGGTGCAGACTTTACCTGGGATGGTCTCCCGCCAAAATCCGAAGATCCCAAGGTGATTAGCGGTAGGAGGAGCATGTACAACAAGACGAAGGGAAACTCTGAATCAACTGCACGACCAATGCCGCAACCCGTTGACGAGGCGAATGTCTTCAAACTCAAAGATGTTAATATGGAGATCCCTCGCGGCCAGCTCGTTGCTATTGTTGGAGGAGTAGGATCGGGTAAAACGTCACTGCTTCAGGGCATCGTTGGTGAGATGAGGCGAATTGTTGGTACTGTCGAGTTCGGTGGTTCAGTTGCTTACTGTGCTCAGACCGCCTGGATCCAAGTAGGATTTCTTCAGGTTACTATTGTGGGGGACTGAACCTTTGAATCAGAATACTACAATCCGAGAGAATGTCTGTTTTGGACGGCCGTTTGAAGAGGAAAGATATTGGAAGGCCATCCGTGATTCCTGTCTGGAACCAGATCTGCAGATGCTCCCTAGCTACGACCTAACCGAAGTTGGCGAGAATGGTATCTCTCTCTCTGGTGGCCAGAAGCAACGAATCAACATTTGTCGGGCTATATACTGTGACTCAGATATCATGATCTTTGACGTTCGTCCACCTCTTCTTTATTAGTATTTGCACTTCTGACACTTGCTCGTCGCTAGGATCCCCTCTCTGCACTCGATGCCCATGTCGGAAATGCTGTATTTTCCAATGTCCTCAAGAGTGATACGGCAGGCAAAACTCGGATTCTTGTGACTCATGCATTGCACCTCCTCCCAGAAGTCGATTACATCTATACATTAGACGATGGCAAGATTGCTGAAAGCGGTACCTTCGACGCATTGATGGCCAGTGATGGCACGTTTTGCAAGCTCATAGAAGAGTTTGGTTCGAAAGAAAACAACAGGGACAAGAATGCTGGAGAGAAGATCGAAGTGGCTCGTATTGATAAAGAAGAGCAAAAGGTCAGTATCAAAGGCAAAGCCCTGATGCAAGAAGAAGAGCGGAATACCGGTGCTATTCCATTTAAAGTCTACCGGCAATACTTGTCTGCTGGAAATGGCATAATTCTTGTGCCAATTCTGTTTCTGTTTCTTGCTCTAATGCAAGGCTCGGTGGTCATGTCATCATATTGGAAAGTACACTTAACTTCTGTTTCGTCTGTCCTCATTCTGGTATTATCAGGCTTGTCTACTGGGAGGAAATGAAATGGAATTATCCGCAAGGCTTCTACGTATGTTACCTACTTCCCCCATTGGAGGCGCCTCAGGCAAAATTTACAGATGGGCATTTATGCTGCTCTTGGTGTCTCGCAATCATTAACCATGTTCTCCATGGGGGCCACCTTTGCAATGCTGACTTACTATGCATCACAGGAACTACATCAAGTGAGTTCGTGCTTCGCTTAAGAATGATACTCACAGACATCAACCTGTTCAGAGGGCCATCACTCGTGTCCTCCATGCTCCCATGAGTTGGTTTGAAACAACTGTGAATTAGACATGTTGGATCCCTGGTTTCCATCGCTAATCTCCGTCTCTGACAGCCTCTTGGCCGCATCATGAATCGTTTTGCCAAAGGTACATTCACTGAGCTTTCCATCAACCCTGCTAAGTTATCCCACAGATGTCGACACTATTGATAATTTCATCGGTGATTCATTACGCATGCTGACTGCTACCCTGTCCAGCATCATTGGTGCTATCATTCTTCTATCGATCATCTTGCCTTGGTTTTTGTTGGTCGTTTTTGTCATCTTGAGCTGCTATTTCTATGCCGCGTACTTCTATCGAGCAAGCGCAAGAGAGCTGAAGGTATGTTCTCACTGTCGTATATATTTTCACAAAGGTTAATTTGAATACAGCGGCTTGGTATGCATGCTTTTAAACATTGGATTATTGGCCTGTGCAATTGATGATCAATCTCAGATGCTATCATGCGTGGTTCTTTATATGCCCACTTCTCTGAGTCACTGTCAGGATTGGCAACCATCTCCGCGTATGACGAGACAAATAGGTTCAAGAAAGAGAATGTTGAACTCATTGACATTGAGAATCGGTGAGTTGCGATTAGCAGAGCAAAAGTCACCACCAACGCTGACTGGACTTCCAGAGCATATTGGTTGACTGTTACGAATCAGGTCAGAAAGCTACCGCTAGTGGCTACTGGATGACCACTGATTCATCTGACTAGCGCTGGCTCGGTATTCGCTTGGATTTGCTTGGAGCAACCCTTACGTTCGCGGTGGCTATTTTGACAGTTGGTACCCGCTACAGTATCTCGCCAGGACAGACTGGAGTGGCTCTGTCATACATTCTGACAGTACAACAGGTGGGCCCACACTGAACGATGAGATTTTTAATGAACTGATGTGTTCAAGTCCTTCGCATGGATGGTTCGTCAAGTTGCAGAGGTGGAGAACGATATGAATGCTGTGGAACGAATTGTATATTACGCCAACAAGGTTGAACAAGAAGCCCCTCACCAGGTCGACGACAGCGCAGGTCCTCCTTCCTGGCCCTTTGAAGGCCGGATTGTTATGAAAGATGTTTTCATGAAGTATCGACATGAATTGCCTCTTGTGCTTAAAGGTCTGAGCATGGACATTGCACCAGGAGAGAAGATTGGTATCGTTGGCAGGTACTGGCTGATCCCCTGGTACTGTGACTTCCTTTGCTGACAATGCTCGTAGAACTGGAGCTGGAAAATCATCGATCATGACAGTTCTGTATCGACTTGTGGAACTCTCTTCAGGAAGCATTCAGATTGATGGTGTTGACATCTCAAAAGTTGGACTAGAACAACTCAGGAAGGGGCTCGCGATTATCCCACAAGACGCTGTAAGTCTCACCGTGAGATCACGATGCAGCATTGACGGGCTCTGCATTCTGTTTTAGTTCCTTTGTAGGGCCATATAAATCTTTGAATGTGTCGCGTTGTTGATGGATTTCTCAGTCTCCGGTACTCTCAGGTCTAACCTAGATCCATTTGGTTTGTATGATGACGCCCGCCTTTGGGACACTCTTAAGCGGGCGTACCTCATCGACACACATGAGAATTCACCCCAAAGAACCGCCCAAGGCAATGTCCAGGTCGTTGGCAGTCGTTTCGATCTGGATACCCCAATTGAAGATGGGGGTAGTAACTTGTCAGTTGGCCAGGTAAAGCTCGCACTCATTTTTATTCGCCTTTTCCTGGTTATTAACCGTTACCCAGCGATCATTGGTATCATTGGCACGAGCATTAGTCCATGAGACAAAGATCCTTATCCTGGATGAAGCGACAGGTATGAATTTACGCACTTCATACATGACACAGCAGCTCATGTTCTAAGTAGCATCCGTGGATTACGAGACCGATGGAAAGATCCAAGATACTATCGCGACAGAATTCAAGGAGCGTACAATTCTTTGCATTGCTCGTAAGTTTCACTTGGGTCATTCATCTTCTGTTTACGCTGACCAACGTACAGATCGTTTGCGCACAATCATACCCTACAATCGTATCTGTGTTCTTGACGCCGGTACGATTGCTGTATGTATTCTTTGGCTTTTGCGTTGGAGCCTTTGCTGAGGGAGAGTAATGAACTAGGAATTTGATACTCCGGCAAAGTTGTTCAACACTCCGGACGGAATATTCCGCGGAATGTGCGACAAGTCGTCCATCACGCTGGAAGATATCCTCTCTGCATCGAAGCAACTACAATGAGGGACCTCATAATATCGGAAATGCCTGCGTTGGTGGTGCAAACGCATGTTCGAAGTCGGAATACTCAGATCATCGATATGATTCAAGACTTCATAGTACTTATTCAACTGTTTCCGTCCACGCCAGGAGTACAAGGTCTCCAGATGACAGCTGCGGTGCATTCAATAGAGATTTCAATAGTGTAGCATTTTCCATCCTACTAATACCTTTGCACACATAGATTTGAATGTTAGTGGGTTGATGGAGACTAAATTTATTTATTGGCAATTGCCATAGTCCATGGCACAGCTCGAGTCGCGCTGAATTCGACGATTGGTGTCACCAATTCACTCCGTGCTATCGACGCTCGACCCAGCTCAGCAATTCAGATCAGTAACATAGCCCTGACGACCAGCCCAGCAACAACTTGAAGATTTGTATCTGGCTGTCCAACATCTACGCGTTCTGGACAACTTAAACCGATCATGTCTCAGCAAAAGGAGATTGGCACTCTCGTCGTTGTTGTGTTGAAGGCTCAACATCTCCACCAGCCCTCGTTTTACAAACAGAATCCCTATGCACAAGCGTCCCTCTCTGGTCTAACGAAACGAACCAAAGTCGATCCGAAGGGCGGCCAGCATCCAGTGTGGGATGACGAACTCCGGTTTCCAGTCCTTGCCGACGCTGGGAAAGACAAGATGAACAGGATCTTGGAGATCTGCTGTTACAAGGATGAACAGCGAGGCGACGATATACTTCTGGGAAAGGGGACAGTGGGCATTGAGGAAACGCTCAAAGCTGGTGAGTTTGACGGTACGTAATCGATCTCTTAGTCGAATGATCTGTTGCAGCTAACGAGGATTGTATCGATATCTCCAGATTGGGTTCCTCTTGAGACTTCGGCAGGTGCTAGGGGACAAGTTTATCTTGAGATGACTTTCTTTGCGAATTCTCCACCGCCTTTGACGCGTCGACCTTCGAAACTTAGCCCATCCGATCGACTTGCGCGTCCCGCTGCGTATTATACGCAAAGCCGACAATCGACCCCAAAGTCGACATCGCCCATTGCCTCCCCGCAGCCCGGAGGTTCCTCTGCCGCTGGAGAGAGAAGGCCAAGTCAATCACTCCCAACAGGTGGTAACCAGATACCGTCGTCATTGATCCCCGCACACGGCCCTAAGAGCCAGGCATCCAGACAAACATCACCGAATGGGGGCGCGACTTCTGTGATCGCCATGAAACGCCGGGGCGACTCACTTCCACCACTTCCGGATGACAATGACCCATCTGAGGTTGTTTCTGGAAAGAACCCTGGGCTTCCTGCTACCCTCCATCCGGGGGGGCGCGGCGGCCCGAGGTCCATTCAGCCGCAAAATCGGAACCGGGTGATCAGCACGGGTCGTCCACCTCCCGAGATGCGTCCTGACCAACTTCAGAGGAGGACTCTGAGCGATATACCCGCTCTGCACGCAGCAGCACCACTACCCTTTCCTCACTTGCAGACCCCGTCCTATTCCCCCGAGGTAACATCCACGACAGGGGCAAGGGTTGATTCAACACCATCCATTTCTGTAGAGGAGCATGTCGAAGATCATCCCCCTCTGGCGTTCCCCACCCCACTCAATTCCCCACCTGGACCTGCTCAGGAACATGAACCGCGAGGTGTCTATCCAGCCGGAGATTACGATTCTTCTACCTACGGACCTCCTGGCCCAGTCTACGTGCAGTCAAACTCGCAAGCCTACATACCCGTTCCAGCGCAAGGCTATCCGCTAACGTCCTCTCCATCTCAACGTCCGACGCCTGTTCAGTCTCCCCATACACCACCTGGACAGCCTCAGCAACTCTATGATGCATTGCCCCCGTCCCATCACCAGCAGTACACTCAATATCCCAGTGGACCTCCGACATCACTGCCTCTCTCCCCACCTCAAACGTATCCTCAATTACAAAGCACCCAGCCTCAACAGCAACAACCACTATACTCACCACAACCGCAGCAACACCCTCACCAGCAGTCTTATTTATCGCCGCAGCAACAGCAATACCTTCCCCCACCCCAACAACAACAACAGCGGCAGTATCATCTTCAGCACCTTCCCTACGTTCAGACTCCGCACCCCCCTCAAGTCCCACAGCCATACCAACAACACCAGCACCCAGGCCTGCCCACGAGTAACCCATCCCTTGTTGCACCACGACAGCAACCACCACTGTACTCTCCAGTCGTGAGTTCGCTCCTTTTACCGCAATCAATGGCTCCGCCTCACCTGCATATCTAGACCCCACAGCCTCAGCAGTCATACTTCGCAGTTCCTCCCCCTCCACCATCGGTTCAGTCGCAGACTCCCCAACCATATGCTCCTCAGCTACCTCACCAGCATCAATCATATTTCTCGCCGCCGCCACCGCCGCCACCACCGCCACCACCACCGCCCCCGCTCCCACCGCTGTATAGCCAAGGTGGAAAAATCCCTTCCATCCCGGTCTCCGTTGCGCAGCCTTCGCAGACCCCGGGGCAGCCGTCAGCACCAAGCCAGGGCGCGATTCCTCCACCCCCATCCTTGTCGCGAAATGTTACTCCTGTTAGTCCCTTGCTTCTGCCACCGACTACTACACCACTACCCTCTCAAGTAGTCCCAAGCACCACGTCTGTTGCCAGCACAGAAGACGCTATCAGACAGAGAAAAGTGGAGGAAGGGCGAAATGAGACAGAGCCTGTTGCCGTTGTAGGAGCAGAAGCAGAAGCAGAAGCAGGGACCGTGCTGCGAGAGGAGGTAATGGGGGCTCTGGAAGACGTGACCAAGAATCAAACGAGCGAAGAGCGAAGCAAGAAAGTCGAGGAGAAACAGGGACAACCGGAGCAGCTTAACGATACCAAGGAGCAAGGAGTGCGCGAAGAAGAAGAATATAGGCAGCGGATAGAGGAGGAAGACCGACAACGACGTGAAGAAGAGCTGCGGAAACAAGAAGCGTTGAAGGAAGAGGAAGAACACTTGAGGCGACAAGAAGTGGAACGCAGGAGATGGGAGGAGAAAGAGCGCAAGAAGCAAGAGGAGGAAGAGCAGAGGGAACGACAAGAGGAAGGGCATAGGAGACGAGAGGAGGAAGAACGCAGAAGAAGGGAAGAGGAAGAGCGCCTGGTGCGGGAGGAACGCAGGAAAAGGGAAGAAGAACACAGAAGAATGGAGGAAGAACGTAGGAGACAAGATGAAGAGGAGCACAGAAAGCAGGAGGAAGAACGTAGCCGCAAAGAAGCCGAAGAACAAGCCCGGCGAAGGCGCGCTGAGGAAGCGGAGGCCGAAAGGAGTTGGCAAGAGGAGTTGGTTCGTATCAAGGCACGTGCTGAACAAGAAGCTGCCGATGCAGCCTTTGCGCGTGCTCAGATGGAGGCAGAAGAAGTAGAGCGGCGGAGGCAAGAAGAAGTAGACCTTGCACTTGTGCGACAAGTGCAGGGGGAGGCTGAACGAGAAGAGATATTTGCGCGGGAAAGGAGACGACAGGAAGAGGCGGACATGGAAGTTGCGAGGCGTGAACAGGCTCACGAAGAGGAGCTAGAGAGAAGAAGGCGGGAAGAGAGAAGGAGGAAGATAGAGGAGGCTGATCGTGAGTTGGCGAGAAGGTTAGACATGGAGCTGAATCTGGGCGCGGAATCCTCGTCGAACGGAAGAGATCAGTCCCAAGAGAGGGCAGCTGGGAGTGTGCGACAGTGACAGGAAGCCTATCAGTCTTTACTCCTTTCCGCACGCTGTTTTCGTCTGCAATCATAAACACAGTACCAGTTTCACTCGGACCCGTCCGGGCCGTGGCCCGACAGACTTCATGAGGGACTGGGTAGTCCGCACTCGCACCCATGACCAGTACTTGGCTTCGCAAGGCTGTCGTTGTATAATACTTGACTGATAACAGTATGACCATGCCCGGCGCCTCACTCTCAACGACGGCACGCAGACCCCTTGGATCGCCTTCGACACGGGCACCGCGTTCTACAGACAGGACGTTATAATGTCGTACAACTCGCCGTCGAAAATGGCTTCACCCACCTTGACTGCGCTTAGATGTACTCCAACGAGGAAAGTGTAGGGAAAGGCATCTCGGTCTCTGGAAAGCCACGTTCAGAGCTCTATATCACCACTAAACTCGACAAACTATGCCACGGACAGACAGCAAAGACAGCCCTTTTAGGGTCTTTCAGGAAGCTCGGTGTGGAACATGTGGATCTATACCTGATCCACATGCCCAGCGCTCATACTGGTCGGCTTCAGCAGGTGTGGAAAGAGATGGAGGAGTGCAAGAAGGAAGGTTTAACCACGTCCATCGGCGGGTCCAACTTTGGGGTTCAGGACCTAGAGGAAGTCCTGAGCGTTGTAACGGTCCCTCCGTCAGTGAACCAGGTGAAAACCGTTCTGCATTTTCACGAGAACAGATTTAACCTGGTGCTGTGACTGTGCTCGATAGCTCGAAATCCATCCATACGTGTAGCAGTCTATTCAACCAGTGATTGAGCTGCACAAGGCTCATAATATCACGACTTCATCGTATGGAGGTCTTTCTCCCCTTTTCAGAGCTCAAGGCGGCCCGGTCGACTTGGCAGTCCATAAGATCTGCATGAGACTCGAGGCAACCAGAGGTAATTCCGTCACTGATGGACAAGTCCTCAATAAATGGTTGCAACAAAGGGCATTCTAGTGGTAACGTCAGTCGGCTCTCTGCACATCGCTAGAGACACACCGAGTAGCTGAATTTCAAACAGTACTTCATCCAAGGCCGAGATAATTAGGGGATACCTGGACGCCAACAACGTCCCTGACCTGACCACCGAGGAACTGCAGTCAGTAGATGCTGCCGGGGCTAAATTTCACAGGAAATTCTTTGTGAGTCATTCCTCGGCGGCGGATGGTGAACTGTCCTGGTCCACCGCTTGCAGTAACCAAGTGGGGCCCGCGATTGTTCGGGATGATTGTTGGGGGTGGATTGAAAATGATAAGCAACGTCGACCCGAGGATATGATGATAACAAAGCCCTGAATGTGACACGAAACAATAAAGAGGGACAACAAGATGATATATGACAGCAAACATGTTGCGCGAATCACTTGACGGCTTCATTAACAAAGCATAGACTCAACCTAAGAGGCCCTTGACATATGTCAACAATTCTCGTCCCTATATAGCAGCTAGTCTCAGTGACGCTCGAGGAACAGATGCCTCAATACTGACCCCATTGATCTTTACACCAGCCACCATAGCCTCGACCCTTTTCAACTCCGCAGAGGATGCTTGGCTGTCAAGATCGTCGCTAGGCAGAAACCGAGATAGACGTTGCCGCTGGCTGAGTCCGTAACGTTGAACAACAGTCAACACTGCTCGCCAGCCCTCTATTGCATTCCCAAGCGAATCCACCGCAGGTGAGTGCGAAAATGAAGGAACCACCGATGAACAGACAATGTAAGGACAGTAAGATCGATGCTCCTTTACCAGGTCGAACTCTTTCTGACGTCCACATGACGCCGGTGCAGAGTCCTCATCCCGTACCAATGGTGTTGTTGCCTCGTTCTTAGAATATACCCAAAGGCCAACCCGCCGCTGACAGAGGACGCAATACGCGAGTGAGGCGTTTCGGGGAACAGTGACGGCGGTAGCGTTATCGGGCCACGGTTTTTTCATGCGTGAAGATGCTCCTACACGATCCGGAGATATGCTGAACTGGGAGATACTGATCCGAGGTGAAGCGGAGGGAGTTGGTGTGCTTGCTCGCTCTCGCAGCCGGCTCGAGACAGAGCTGGCACGCGAAAGTGATGGGGTCGGAGGGATAGAAGCGGAAGGACCGTACGACCCCGCGCGTGAAATAGACAAAGAGGATGTGCGACGGAACTCGCTGCGTGTCACAGTTGGCGCTGGGCCCCACCCAAAGAGGGCCACGACGATAGCAGTATCTGAGGGAACTACCAGATGGGTGGTCTTGTCGATGTCAATGGCGGAGTCGTGTTCCGATACCCATCTTTCGGACGCCACTGCAGAGAAGATGGAACGTAGAGAACTCAGTTGTGAGGTGGTCTAAACATCCTTATCAGGAGGTGGCCTGCAAAACGGTAAGGAACTAAACACACAAGTGGATGCTTAATGGCCACATTGGCGAGTATGGGATCGAGGGACAGCGCTGTAGCTCTCAAATCGCGGACCATTGCAGTGGGCGCGTGGAGGGGCACCCGATAGACCGCGGCTAAAGAACGAAATATCAGAATCCCATGTCAAAACGACAACAAATGCTGCTAACGATCGCACTGCCTGGCCTTCCAAGGACAGCCATCCTTGTGCATTTCCACGAGAGAAACGCGTTGTTTCTCGATCAATGCACCAGCTACAGGTGGGAGTCTCAGTGTGTTGAACTACGCTAAACCCACCTTCTTACCAGCGTCTTTGCTCATACCCTCGCAGCCAGCAAGCACCCAGGATACGTCGCACACTCCACAAACCAGCCTATCTTTTCCGTCGTTGATCCAGCCGCACCTCGCCGCAGCAACGGCGTCGATTTGTGGTGGTTTGTTGGCATATGTGGTAATTCTGTAAGTAGCGAGGCGAGAAAGGAAGGAGTCTGTAGAAGAAGGTCTGTACTCAGACGCGAAGTGAGCAGGAGGCGTCAACAGATAGTTTGACGGAGGAGCTTGCTTGAACTGCAATGCAGATCGTGCAAGAATTGCAGCAAGGCGAGGGGCGCTCTTTGAGACGTCTATTGCGGGTGTACTGCTGGAAGACGTGGATGGCGTGTCAGAGGTGTGACATCTATGCCTAGGAACTAACTTGGATGAAGGTCGCGATCGTTCTTTGGACGTTGCGCCTAATTTTGCCAACGTGGAGTACACTGAGCGAGTAAAATGGGGCCGCTTTGATGGTGTTGGTCTCTCGATGGCAGAAGCTAAAGATGGGGATACAGCAGCTCCGTCCAAAGCGCGGATTGCATCTTCAAGCTTTCGCTATGAAAAAGGTACTTCATAAGCAAACAGCGCGGCGCGGAAGCGGAAGGATTCACGACGGACCTTTTTTATGCGTACCGAGGATATCGAGGACGATGTGTTCAGTTCCATGGATGAAATGGGGAGTGGCAGGTCGGAGCTGACGCGCTGACAAATGGTGTGGATGTTCGAATAGGGAACTCGTACGGATCGACGTGCCCATATGTTCTAAGACCACGCCGTAGTCCTAGGTCTGATGGCAGTAACCCGACATTCTCTTCACATACTAGACGGTTCTCATGAACAGTTAGTCCATTGTGAGAGGATTGTGATGCTGGAGGGTTACTGATCTCGCTCTCGGTGACATTCAGCAACACCATAATGTCGGCGAGTAGACTCCTTTCATCGGGCTCATCTACCCGTCGACTCAAAGAGCAGGCCGTATGGTAATCCATTCACAGACGACTTGGGATTCCGTCATCACAGCACACATTCAAGGTGAAATGGTGAGCTCTCGAGTAATTCGACTGTGCAAACCGCGGGCAAATCGATGGAAGGATCATCGTATGCGTTTCGGGCTGTGTGCTGGGCCGGTGACACACTGAACAGACATGCGTTCGACCACGCCGTTGATGGAATACCACGATTGGTATCGATGACCCTAATCATCGTCAAGGCCGCATTATGTCTTCGGGATTGTGCGACTGTCATGAAGCACCCCTAACACAGGATCACTGACAGTGCACATAAGTTTCGCGTCACAATGTATTGTTCTATGCCACCGTCCCTCCAATAAAACTGCCGCAAGGGGTTTCCATGCTGCACTTCATGACAGTCGAAGAAGATCAAAACTGAGACGCATGTTTGTTAACGTAAATACACGTGACCTAATATTTTTTTGGGGAAGCAACGTTGCGCGGTGTACGCCTAAAACAAAAATTTGGGACTGGGGTGCGTATAAAACAGCCTCCTGAGCCGTGCCGAATCCCTTCTCCATACTCCCCCGTACCCAGTTCCCGACGCCCTTCCTGCCCCTCTGCTTGTCATCCATAGCACCCACAAAAATGTCCATTCAGAATGGCGAGGCAGTCCACGAGTCTGCCATCTCAACGCGTCCTTTAGTCATTGCCGTTTCCAACATTAGGGTACGCGTACAGATCAATAACCGTATCCTGTCACTACCTGCTCATGTCTCGCTGTACCTTGCAGGTCTCGATCCCAGTCTCTACCAACAGTGACGTGTGGATCGCAGCTGAAGTTCTCAGAGATGACTTCACGCATGCCCAGAAGCAAGTTGATACCTTAGACACCACCGCGGAACATGAAATCACTTTCCAACCCGAGGTCGACCTATTTGCGCGCTTTTTGTCTTTCGTCGCACAGAGATTATCTGATGATTCCCTTTCCGCGAAACCGCGCATGTCCCTTCTCTTGCACGTCTTCACGCACTTTGTCTCCTCGTACCTTTCCGACACAGATATCTTCTCTTTTACGAAGCCGTTCGACGCCGAGGTCCGTACTTCGGTGTTAACATCCTTTTTCACCGCGCGTGCAGCCCTCGAGCATCACAATATTGCTGATATTCCCAAGCCACCCACTTCTGCTCTCCTTTCCGCCTCTTCCGAAGGAGAGGCCTCCATGTATGCCCTCTTTGGTGGCCAAGGAACGAACGAGGTCTACTTTGACGAACTTCAAGCACTCTATGATACCTATAAGCCATACGTTTCGCCCCTACTCACGGCAATCACGAACGAGATCCTTGCTCCGCTCGTCGCAGCGTGTCAGGCGTCAAGCTTCTATAGTTATGGCATGGATATTCCCTCGTGGCTCTCTGGGGCAATACCTCGCCCACCCGTCACGTACCTTGCTTCGATTCCCATATCACTTCCTCTCATTGGCTTGACTCAGCTCATACAATATCTAGTTGTTTGCCGTGTCTCGGGACTCAACCCTGGTCAACTTCGCGATCACATCGCCGGTGCGACAGGTCACTCGCAGGGCGTTGTCTCTGCTATTGCCATATCTGCCTCGACGTGTTACGAGTCCTTCGATGCCAATACGAAGAAAGCAATTCGCTGGCTATTTTTCTGTGGTATGCGAGGTCAAGAGGCATTTCCTGTGTTAGCACTCGAGCCTGGCATCGTTCAAGATGCTATTGAGGGTGGTGAGGGCCCGCCTTCACCCATGCTGTCGATCAATGGTCTCGCACTTTCGGCGCTACGTCCACATATTGAGGCGACCAACAAACACTTGCCCCCGAATTCTCAGTTGGCGGTTTCTCTTTACAATGGTCCAAGAAATTTCGTTGTCACGGGTCCTCCACGTGCATTGTATGGCTTGGTGACGAACCTGAGGAAGGTCCGAGCTCCCAGCGGACAAGACCAAAGCAAGGTCCCTTATGCGCAGAGGAAACCTGCGTTTGGTGTTCGTTTCTTGGTCGTCAATGCACCCTACCATAGCTCCTATCTGGCAAGTGCCACCGACAAGTTGTGCAACGAAGATCTGGGTGGTGAAGAACTATGGGCCCCCGATGAACTTGGAATTCCTGTCTTCAACACTGAGAATGGTGGGTATATGCGTGGATTTATCTTCTACTCTGGCTGAACGACCTCGAAGGTTCTGACATGCGCAAGAACACGACTTCAATCACTCGGTCGTTATGTGACCAGATCTTCACATCACCAATTCATTGGGATGTCGCGACTGCGTTTCCGGAATCCGCGACTCATATTATTGACTTTGGGCCCGGTGGCTTGAATGGCATTGGTCCTCTTACTGCTCGGAATCTTGATGGGCGTGGGATCCGTGTTATCATACTTGGCGACAAGGGTCGCGGTGAGGCTGAGTTATTCGATACTGAGGATGTCCAGTATGAGGAGTGGTGGAGTAAGAAGTACGCGCCAAGGCTGGTCAAGACAAGGTAGAAGAATCATCATCATATCATCAGTTATGACACTAATATCTTGTCTTAGCGATGGAAAGATCCACTTAGACACGCCTTTCTCTCGGTTACTGGGCAAGCCTCCAATCATGGTTGCGGGTATGACGCCAACCACTGTCAAGGCTGGCTTCGTCTCTGCAATTCTTTCGGCCGGTTATCATGTTGAACTTGCAGGCGGGGGTCACTACAGCCCGACAGCACTTCGCGCCAAAGTTACTGAAATCCAGTCCAAGATCCCCCCTGGAGTGGGCCTCACTCTGAACTCTCTGTACATCAATCCCCGTCAATTTGGCTTCCAGTTTCCCTTGTGGCAGGAGATGCGCCGCGAAGGTTTACCGATTGAAGGCTTCTGTGTCGCGGCTGGTATCCCTAGTACGGAGAAGGCCGCTGAAATCATCGATGGCCTACGCAGCGCGGGTATTAAACATGTTTCCTTCAAGCCAGGGTCCGTGGAAGGTATTCGCCAAGTTGTCAACATCGCTGTTGCCAATCCCAACTTTCCGATCATGCTCCAGTGGACTGGCGGTCGTGCCGGGGGACATCACTCGTACGAAGATTTCCATATGCCTATCTTGAAGACATACAGCTCTATTCGTCAGCAAGAAAACCTTGTTCTCGTTGGAGGTTCTGGTTTTGGTGGAGCAGATGATATTTGGCCGTACTTCACTGGTGACTGGTCGAAGGACCTTTACGACACGCAACCTATGCCATTCGACGGTTTCTTATTCGCCAGTCGCGTCATGGTGGCCCAAGAAGCGCACACGAGTTCCTCCGTCAAAGATTTGATCATCGCCGCTGCCGGTGTTGATGATAAGGATTGGGAGAATACCTACGTCAAGCCGACTGGTGGTGTGCTTACCGTCCGTTCGGAGTTGGGCGAGCCTATCCACAAGATTGCTACCCGTGCAGTCAAACTTTGGAAGGAGTTTGACAACACCGTCTTCAATTTGCCGAAGGAGAAGCGCGCTGCATGGTTGGCTGAACGCAAAGCTGAGATCATCGAGAAATTAAACAAGGATTTCGCAAAACCATGGTTTGGATGGAAGAAAGATGGGAGTGTTGCTCTCGATCTTGGTGATATGACCTACGAAGAGGTCACGCTTCGGATGATTCGCCTCATGTATGTTGATCACCAGGACCGCTGGATCGACCTCAGTTTGCGCAACTTGACCGGTGATTGGTTGAGGCGTGTCGAGGAGCGCTTCGCGGGTGTAGACGGCGGCCCCAAACTCAGTATCCTGCAAAGTTTTAAGGAACTTGACAATCCTTCTGCTTTCGTTGATGCGTTCTTCACGAAGTACTCCGATGCCACCCGCCAGCTACTTGCTGCGGAGGATCGTGCCTATTTCCTCACCATCTCCCAACGTCCTGGGCAGAAACCAGCCCCTTTCATCCCTATTTTCGATGCCAATTTTGAGGTTTGGTTCAAGAAGGTCAGAGTTGCAGCATGTTGACGGTTTCCACACCTGACTGTAGCACCCATTAGGATTCTCTGTGGGCTGCAGAGGATATAGAAGCTGTGTTCGACCAAGATCCTCAACGCGTGTGCATTCTGCAGGGTCCTGTTGCTGTCAAACATTCAATAGTCAAGGACGAGCCTATCGGAGAGCTCTTGGGTAATGTCACCACCAAGCTTGTGGAAAAGCTCCTAGAGCGCTCGTATGGAGGTGATGCTTCGAAGGTCCCTACTGTCGACTACCTCGCTCCTGCGGCCGAAGATGTGGATATTCCTGACGAGGTTGAATGTGAAGAATCCTCTACCTCTATTACTTACAGAGTTGGCGACGTCGTTCCTAAAGCGTCAGAGTGGCTTGAGGCCATTTCTGGCTCGGAGCTAAATTGGCTTAAAGCCCTTTTGATGTCCAAGACCATTTGTCAAGGTCGGGCATATATCGACAACCCTCTTCGTCGAACCCTTGCTCCGAGGCGTGGACAACGTGTTGTGGTGGATATCGAGGGTGGGTCTCCGACATCAGTGACCGTTTATGGCGCTGGACGATCCTATGGTCTCCACAAGTCCGGCTTTAAAGCTGTCGAGATCACCTACGCAGCATCCTCCAGCTTGATTAACGTGACCTTCGTCGAGGATCGTCGGGATGTCTCAGTCCCTCTGTTATTCCAATTCAAATATGTCCCGAGCATGGGCTCCATGCCCATCCACGAAGTATTCGAGGGTCGCAATGGCCGCATTAAAGACTTTTACTGGAGATTGTGGTTTGGAGATGAACAGCCGCGTGCAGAACTTGATATCCGCGAGACATTCATTGGTCCGGAAGTCGTCATATCCGCCAACGATGTCGAGACCTTTTGTAACGTCGTTGGGAATCAGAACGAGGCATTCAAGACTGCTCGCACCGAAACTGTCAAAGCTCCGATGGACTTCGCTATTGTGACGGGTTGGCAGGTGAGCCCTTCGGGTGCTGTTGCGTGGCGTGAATAACCCTTTGCTAGGCTATCATCAGATCCATATTTCCTGGTGCAATTGACGGCGACCTATTGAAGCTTGTCCATCTCTCCAATGGTTTCCGTCTGGTTCCTGGCACTAAGCCCTTAGAGGCAGGTGACGCGTGCATCGCGGACGCTCATATCACATCCGTCAAAAATGCAGATGCTGGCAAGATTGTTCAAGTTAAAGGCCACGTCTTTCGTGATGGTCAGCCCATCATCGAGGTTGTCTCGTCCTTCCTTTACCGTGGGCGCTTCGACGACTACGAAAACACTTTCGAGACGGTGGATGAACCCGATTATGTCGTCCAATTGGCTAATGATGCCGCTGTCGGTGTAGTCCACTCCAAGGAATGGCTTTCGTGGGAGGATGAGACTATTCCCCCCAAGGCCGGTATGACTCTTGTGTTTCGCATACAGTCTCAAGTCACCTTCAAGGACAAGACTTCGTACCGCGATGTTTGTGTCAGTGGTGACGTGTACATGCGCGATCAGCTCAAGCGCCTGAAGAAGGTTGCTTCAGTGGAGTTCAACCAAGAAGGATGCCATGGCAATCCAGTAGTGGCTTATCTACAGCGCCACGGTGTTCCTGAAGGTCGACTCACGCCTCTGACAAACGGAGGATACATAATGTCGAACAACGCCTTGGCCACCTTTACAGCCCCTCTCTCGAACGAACCCTACTCGATCATTTCTGGCGATTTCAACCCCATCCATGTTAACCCGTACTTCTCGGATTTTGCCGCTCTTCCTGGAACTATCACCCACGGCATGTGGTCAAGTGCTGCTACGCGTCGTTACGTGGAGAACATTGTCGCTGAAGGCAATCCGGACCGAGTCATTGCGTAAGTTACTTTGTGGTCCTGGCTAATTTTGAGCTTATACGTTTTTGTAGATACGATGTTTCGTTTGCCGGCATGGTGCTTCCAGAAGATGAGTTAACAGTCAAGATACGTCACATCGGCATGCGCGATGGTAACATGGTCGTCAAAGTGGAGACATTCAATCAGCGAGACGAAAGGGTTCTCGAAGGCACGGCAGAAGTTGCGCAGGCTACCACAGTATACGTATTCACCGGTCAGGGTTCACAAGAGCCTGGTATGGGCATGGATCTATACAATACCTCTCCTGCGGCTCGCGCTGTTTGGGACGGCGCCGATGCTCATCTTCTTGCGGTCTACGGGTTTTCGATCATTGAGATCGTCAAAGACAATCCAAAGGACAAAACAATTCACTTCGGTGGCATCAAGGGTCAGGTAATCCGCCAGCGTTACATGGATATGACCTACGATACGATGGACAAGGATGGCAATGTTAAAACGCTCCCTCTTTTCGCTGACATCGACGTACGCACCCCCAAGTATACGTTCAGCCATCCCAACGGCTTGCTTTTTGCTACGCAATTCGCTCAAATCGCTCTAGTCGTGACCGAAAAGGCCGCATTCGAAGACATGCGTGCCAAAGGCTTTGTCCAGAAAGATTGTGCCTTCGCCGGTCACTCACTTGGAGAGTATTCTGCACTTGCCTCCATCGCCGATGTTCTCCATATTTCCGCACTCGTCGACGTTGTGTTCTACCGTGGTATCACTATGCAGCGCGCCGTCGAACGTGATGCCCATAACCGGTCCAATTATGCCATGTGTGCTGTGAATCCGGGCCGCATCTCAAAGACTTTCACAGACGCCGCGTTGCGTGAGGTTGTTGATACTATTTCTACCCGCACAGGTACTCTCCTTGAAATCGTCAACTTCAACGTCGAGGTAGGTTTCCAACTTGAATCCGCAGGTGTGTATCCAACGAACGGTTTCAGGGCCAGCAATATGTTTGCGCTGGGGAGCTGGTTGCATTGCAGACGATGACCAATGTCCTGAATTACTTGAAACTTCAGAAGATCGACATCGCGAAGGTATGGTTATTCACTCGGGTTTGCATGAAAAGATAGTTTAGTCAGTTGATGCAGCTCACCGAGACCTTCACTGTGGAAAAAGTGAAGGAAATGTTGGGCGACATCGTCTCTGAATCGTTCGAGCGCGCTAAAGAGCTGCAAGAGTCTGAGGGATACATCAAACTTGACCGTGGCTTTGCAACAATTCCTCTTCCTGGTATCGACGTGCCTTTCCACTCAAGGTATCTTTGGGCAGGTGTTATGCCCTTCAGGACCTGTGAGTTTGCCAACCTTGCTTGTACTGTACAACGTTGAAGATGTCATGTTAGATTTGTCCAAGAAGATCAACCCCTCCCTGTTGAATCCCGACATGTTAGTGGGAAAATACATCCCGAACTTGGTTGCCAAACCATTTGCTGTCACCAAGGAATATGCGCAGCTAATTTATGACCAAACGTCTTCGCCTCGTCTCGACAAAGTCCTCAAAAAATGGGACCAGGAAAGTTGGGCATCTCCCGAACAACGCCAGAAATTAGCGTATACAATTCTTGTGGAGCTGCTGTCCTACCAATTCGCTTCACCTGTCCGTTGGATCGAAACACAGGATCTGTTGTTCACGCAATATCACTTCGAACGTTTGATCGAGCTTGGTCCATCGCCCACACTGACCGGCATGGCAACGCGGACATTGAAGGCCAAGTATGGAGCTCAGGACGACGCTGTTAGCCGCAAGCGAGCGATTCTCTGTCACGCCAAGAATGCTCGCGAGATCTACTATCTTTTCGAGGACGAAATACCGGCTGTTCCCGGGCCCACCGAGGCCGAACCTACCGCTGCCTCTGTACCCATTCCTGCTCCGGCGCCTGCTGTTACAGCCGCTCCCACGGAGAGCGCGGTTGCCATCGAGGATATACCTCTAAAGGCTACTGACATCCTTCTCTGCGTCATTGCTCAGAAGTTGAAGAAGAGGGTCGACGAAGTCCCGGTAACGAAGTCGATCAAGGACCTCGTTGGTGGGAAGTCTACTTTGCAGAACGAGATCTTGGGTGACCTCCAACTCGAGTTTACGTCCGCTCCCGAGAAAGGTGAAGAGCTTCCACTTGAGGAACTCGGGTCTGCCTTGGGCGTTGGACATTCTGGAACCCTCGGCAAATACACGTCTGGCCTCATCTCGCGCCTTATTGGTGGAAAGATGCCTGGAGGATTCAATGCTTCTGCAATTAAGGGTTACTTGTCAAAGGCCTGGGGCCTGGGTTCCTCGCGTGCTGATGGTGTTCTTTTGTTGGGAACCACTATGGAACCCGCCAAGCGTTTGTCATCTGAAGCCGAGGGAAAGACATGGTTGGACACCGTTGTTTGGGCATACGCTCAGCGTTCTGGCATATCCTTGTCCAGCGGAGGTTCCAGTGGTTCTGGTGGTGGCGGGGCAGGAGGGGCCACAATCAACAGTGAAGAATTTTTGAAATTCAAAGCCGATCAAGACCGCTTTGCAACTCAACATATCGAACTCTACATGCGTTATCTTAACCGCGATTCTCGTGCCGGTGAGATTGCCCACGACAAGGAAAAGGCCACGTCTGCACAACTCCAGGCTCGACTTGACTCAATCTCCCGAGAACATGGCGACGCGTACATCGATGGAATACAACCTGCCTTTGATCCATTGAAAGCCCGTCACTTTGATTCCTCTTGGAATTGGGTCCGTCAAGATGCATTGCTTATGTACTACGACATCATTCATGGCCGTCTTACAACCGTCGACCGAGAACTCACAGCTCGTTGCATTGCTCTCCTCAACAGGGCCGATCCCGAGCTCCTGACCTATATGCAATATCATATTGACCGCTGCGACCCCAGTAAAGGCGACACCTATGCGCTTGCGAAACAATTCGGTCAGCAGCTCATTGATAACACAAGAGAGGTCCTTGGGCAACCCCCTGTTTACAAAGATGGTAAGTGAATGGGCAAAGGTTAGTATTCCCCGCGTAGTTAATTCTGTTTCGCAGTGACATTCCCCACCGCCCCTCACACTGAGGTCACGGCGAAAGGCGACATTGTTTACACCGAGGTCGTTCGAGAAAACGTTCGCAAGTTGGAGGCGTACGTCGAGGAAATGGCCAGCGGTGACACTATTTCCACTGTCAATATTCAAAAAGTCCAAGAAGATGTTCTCAAGCTATGGACTGTCGTGAAATCGCAGCCTGGAATTAGCCAGGATCAGAAGAACCGCATCAAAGCCTTATATGAGGGTGTTGTGCGTTCTCTTAGGAAAGGTCCAGAGCAAACCCGCACGCGCATGCGAAATCGTCGTTCCTCGTCTCAATTCCTCCGACCCCAGGTCACTGCTGTCACTCCAGTATCCGACGACAAAGTGCCGTTGTTGCACCTCAAACGCAAAGTCGGGGGTAACTGGGAGTATTCAAGCAATCTGACCGGCGTTTACCTCGACATCCTGCACGAAATAGCAACCTCAGGCACAACATTCAAGGATAAGAATGCGCTTCTCACAGGTGTCGGGAAAGGCTCGATTGGTGTCGAAATCCTCAAAGGTCTTCTTTCCGGAGGTGCTCACGTCGTTATCACTACTTCTCGCTACAGCCGCTCGACCGTTGAATACTACCAGTCAATCTACCAGAGCTATGGAGCACGGGGTTCTGCGTTGACTGTCGTACCTTTCAACCAGGGTTCAAAACAGGATGTGGAGGCTCTCGTCGACTATATATACGCCACGCTCGGAATGGACCTCGACTACATCCTTCCTTTCGCTGCAATTCCGGAGAATGGCCGAGAAATCGACGGATTGGATGACAAATCAGAGCTGGCCCATCGCATAATGTTGGTGAACCTCCTCCGGATTCTTGGTGCCGTCAAAACAAAGAAGGCATCACGTCAGTTTGTCACGCGACCCACACAGGTCATCCTTCCTCTCTCTCCTAATCACGGTCTATTTGGCAACGATGGTTTGTATTCAGAGTCGAAGATCTCCTTAGAGACTCTCTTCCAACGTTGGAACTCTGAGAGCTGGGGCGAGTATCTATGTTTGGCTGGGGCTGTGATAGGGTAAGAAGTTCAAACTCGTTGATATTGTGCCGTGTTGTATGCTCACTTTGCTACCGTAGATGGACGCGAGGGACTGGGTTGATGGATGCCACGAATACTGTTGCCCATGAGCTTGAAAGCTACGGTGTTCGCACCTTCTCGGCAAAGGAGATGGCCTTCAACATCCTTGGACTTATGCATCCCCTTCTCTTTAGCATCACACAGGTTGAGCCAATTTGGGCTGACTTGAACGGTGGAATGGATCGCTTGCCAGACCTCGCTGAGATCACGACTCGCATTCGTCTGAGCCTGAATGAGAAGAGCGAACTTCGACGTGCAATTGCCAGGGATAATGCTCTTGACTTCAAGACTGTCAACGGCGTTGAAGGTGAACGGGTGCTGCAAACCGTTAACGTTGTTCCCCGTGCCAATTTCAAGTTCGACTTCCCCGTGCTCGAGCCTGCAGCCGCCCTCGAGGAACTTAACAAACTTCGAGGTATCATCGATCTGGAGAAAGTCGCCGTTATCACTGGATTCGCTGAGGTCGGTCCGTGGGGAAGCTCGCGCACGAGATGGGAGATGGAAGCAAAGGGGGAGTTCACCATTGAAGGTTGCATTGAGATGGCCTGGATCATGGGCTTTATCATGCACTTTGATGGTCGTCTGAAGAATGGTTCTTTACACGTTGGCTGGGTTGACGCGAAGACTGGGGAACCAGTCGATGACAAAGATGTGCGCGGCCGCTATGAGAAGGAGATATTGAAGCACGCTGGTGTGCGCCTGATCGGTAAGCTCGGCGGAACCACATTCCCAATTGAAGACAACTGAACGGTCCACAGAGCCTGATCTCTTCCGTGGTTACGATCCCAAGAAGAAAGTTTTCAATCAAGAGATCGAACTCATACATGATTTGGAGCCTATCGAAGTCGCCCAATCAGAAGCAGAAAAATTCAAGTATGAGCATGGAGACAAGTGCGACATCTGGACCGCGGAGGGCGACCAGTGGTTCGTGAAGTTCAAAAAAGGCGCTCGCGTCTTCGTCCCCAAGGCATTCCGCTTCAGCCGCTCGGTTGCTGGACAGATCCCAACTGGTTGGGATGCCGGCAGATATGGAATCCCGGCAGATATTGTCGCTCAGACGGATCGGACCACTCTTTGGGCCCTGGTGTGCACCGCAGAAGCCCTCAACATGTCTGGCATCACTGACCCTTACGAATTGTACAATCATTTCCACCCCTCCGAGGTTGGAACCTGTGTAGGGAGCGGTATGGGAGGTGCCGAGTCGCTTGCCAAGATGTTCAAAGACCGCCGCGAGGAGAAGGAAGTACAGAATGACATCCTTCAGGAAACGTAATCGCCCCCGCTTCCCAAATCAGATTCAATCACTCACCGCAATGTTTAGGTTTATCAACACTGTCTCCGGTTGGATTAACTTGCTTCTAATGTCTTCGAGTGGACCTGTAAAGATCCCTGTCGGGGCTTGGTAAGCGGTACTGTCCCTCTTTCTCTCGTCTAGCTTATCTTCCTGTAGCGCAACCGCTCTTCAGTCTCTTGAAATTGCATGCGACACCATTCTTTCTAGCAAGGCAAAGGTCATGATTGCTGGTGGTTTCGATGACCTCAGTGAAGAAGGCTCTTTCGAATTCGCCAATATGAAGGCTACAAGTAACGCTGAGACTGAATTTGCCATGGGACGTGAGCCTACAGAGATGTCACGACCTGCTACCACAACTCGTGCAGGGGTGAGTAATCGATTTAATATTAATGCACGCTTTTCTTGACCCAGTTGATCAGTTCATGGAATCCCAAGGAACTGGTATTCACATTGTCATGAATGCCAAGACTGCCATTGAGCTCGGTGCTCCTATCCGTGGTATCCTAGCATTCACCTCCACATCAACGTAAGTTTGTAAACCAATAATGCGGAAACTAGATATTCATTCATCTTAGTGATAAAGCTGGGCGGTCCATTCCCGCTCCTGGACGTGGCGCTCTCTCGGTTGCTCGAGAATTACCATCTAAATACCCTCTCCCATCGCTCGGTCTTGAATATCGGTCCCGCCAGATTGCGTTCCGGCGCAAGCAGATTTCAGACTGGCTCAGTCATGAACACGCCCAGCTCCGTGACGAGGTTGAGAAGCAGAAATCAAAAGATGGAACTTTTGACGAGGATTATTTCGCATCTCGCATCGCTGATATTGAAAAGGAAGCTCGCCGCCAGGATAAAGAGGTTTTGGCTACGTATGGTATGCTTGAAGGAACCGACGCCCGAGTCGCACCCATGCGTCGCGCTCTTGCCGTCTGGGGCTTGACAGCTGACGACATCGGTGTTCTCTCGATCCACGGTACAAGCACCGGAGCCAACGAGAAGAATGAGACCGAGATATGGCATAACATCCTCGCCACAATGTCTCGTACCCGTGGCAACGCTGTTCCCGTCATGGCTCAGAAGAGTTTGCTTGGCCATTCCAAGGGTGGATCGGCCGCATGGCAGATGGCCGGTCTCTTGCAGACTGTTGATACGGGGATCATTCCCGGGAACCGTAACAGCGAGTAAGTTTATGCGTTCCTCTTTGCATTAGTCCATAATCAAACTCTTTGTTCGCGAAGTAACATCGATGCAAGATTCGAGGCCCATCACTACCTCATGTTCCCTTCGAGGTCCATCTATACGGACGGAATTCGCGCCGGTGTCATGGTAGGTGAATCATCGCTACCAATTGCCCAGAACTCACAGTTTTGCAGTCTTCATTCGGCTTTGGTCAAGTTGGCGGCACTGTTGTCATCGTTCATCCTCGGTATCTCTTTGCATCCCTAGACCCTTCTGCCTACGAATCCTACAAATCCCGCAACCAGAGGCGTTACCAAGAGGCTTACAAGGTCATGACCGAGATGATGACATCCAATTCCTTCGTCAGAATCAAAGATGGACCACCTTACAGCCCTGAACTTGAGCAGCCAGTCCTTATGAACCCCATGGCTCGCGCGACCTTTGATCCGAAGACGCGCAGCTACTCTTATACCGCTAATTTGGACAAAGCCGTACCATTTGATGTTGCGAACGTGAAGACTGTCGCCGAAGCTTTCGCATCCACTGGTTCAGTGGTCGGCGTTGGGATCGATCAAGGTGATTTTTTCTCGTTGTTCCGTGCTCCAGAGTGTCCTCATATCTTCTGTTCCACTTACTCAGAATTAATCTCCTCGGTCCCTTCGTGGAACCCTACCTTCATCGAACGCAACTTCACCGAGGCTGAGGCCGCTTACTGCCGCACTCAACCGTCACCTCCGTCTTCTTTCGCTGCACGTTGGGTTGGGAAGGAGGCGGTCTTCAAATCGCTCGGCATAGCTTCCAAGGGCGCCGCCGCCTCAATGAAGGACATTGAGATCCTTCCCAACGAGGCCGGCGTGCCAACCGTCACTCTCCATGATGATGCAAAAACGGCTGCCCAGAGCAAAGGCATCACACGTGTTCATGTTTCTTTGAGCCATTCCGAGGTGTGTTAGACACTGGGTTGTGGAAATACACTCACTCACTCTCCTTGTAGACCGTCGCTGTGGCTTTTGCACAATCCGCAATGTGATTTCTTCGTCGTAATACCTGTACTTGATGAGGCATTTATGTATCCCCAGTGACATTCATTGTTAAACGCATATTACTGTGATAGTAGCTATGAACCGAATACCAGAGTTGATTCTTTTATTGTTCCCTCTCCGAGCTTGAATGGATCCCTTGTTTGATGATATAGTCGGCGATCGCATCTGTAACGAGCCGCTTCCATGTGCCATCTCCTACTGCGACTTTGGCTCTTACTTCGCTCGAGCTGTAAGTTTGTTCCTCGATACCAATGTCGATAAATGCTATACGGTGACTTGCTATGAATTCGTGTGCTACTTCAAACGCCTTATCCCGAGTTTCCTGAAACGTCTTGTCAGCGCTGGCGCTCTGTCTATAGGCGCACACTATGCGACAATCTTCTCGATCTGGAGAGAGAAATATCCGGAGCATCTGGACCATAGCTTGTTCAGAAGGATAATATTTGGGCGAGAAAAGGCGGACGAGGGTATCGAAACCCAAAAGGAAGGTCAACTTCGGCGAGGGAGATGGGTTCGACGCGTCTCGTTTATCGGATATACTAGTAGGAGAATGAGAGGATTCGACGACTGTAGCCAACCTTGTCCGGAGGAAGTCAAGTAAAAGAGTCGACTTCCCGACGAATGTCGGTTCGTCTAGGATGCCAATCGCAACATTGTTGCTCATCTGTAAAGATTCACCACCTGAATTTTCTGCAGTGCCGGCGGAACGAACGTCGTGTGAGAGGATGCGCATCATTTCGAGTCGTTGAACCAACGTTGCATCTCCTGGTTTCAACACTTTGTCTGCGTTACGGACAGAGAGTAACAATATGCGCGCGTCGTACGACTCTGCAGAAGTAGTGGAAGTAGTGGAGCGCTGGAGCGACGAGGAGGAGGGTGGGAGAGAAGTGTTGGCGAGTGCCAAGTGTGCCAGGGTCGGGGGATTGAACGAGGCGTCGAGGACGGATATGCGGAGCGTGGGACGAGTGTGGATGGTTTGTCCAGGTCGAAGTGGCCAGTGTTCGTGAGCCGTGTAGATGAGCTCGACGGGTGATATTCCGTGCTGTACTTTCTGGAGCAACTGTAGCGCATGACTGGTGAAACCAGGTGGGATGATGGACGCAAGAGGGTGAATCATGATGGAGGCAACGTTTCTTTCACAGACCACGATAGCGATTTCGGTACCGTCTGAGACGATCTACAAAAGACCTGCTTACCTGGCTATGGCCATTGGGTTGTCCAAGGAATGGATGAGAGAGTTTGCGGGGCGGTAGATAAGATTAGATAAATGTTGCTGAGTCAGGCGTCTGATTTCAACATGCGGAGGGGCAGCCCCATCTCTGTCTACATTTGAATCATGGAAAAGGATGCTGAAGGTTTCTACACACCCAAGACGGCCGATGGTAGCGAAATGGGTTTGAACATACAACCGCGATGCTGATTCAATTCGTAGCAACTGCGAAGCCAGAGGTGAAAGAGAGTGAAGCGAAGAAGCCCGAAGTCGCGGTGGCTACTAGATCAGGTGCGCACATCAGGGTGACTCCCTCATATTCCCACATGAAATCTCCATCAATGTAGAAACGACCGATCTCATATCGTCTACTTTCGAGGTTACGGTCGGTGGACCTGCCCCATGTTGTGTAGTACACTGCCCATTCACCATGGATCATAGGTCACGCTAGCAGATCAACAGGCCGATCCAAGCTCTCCGCTATACAGCGTGAAATCGTTTGAACAGTTGGGCCTGTTAGTCGATCTGGAGCGACGTCGACATGTTCCTCAGACATATTCTTTCGCAGACATCAAGATCTACTCAAGGGTCTATATGCGTTGGGATTTTCGAAACCTTCCAAAATCCAAGAACGCGCGTTACCCCTTCTTCTTGCCAATCCGTGGGTACCCACCGATGCATGCAATGATTTTCTTTACTCATTTATTCTTCATCACTTGCCTAGACCGCAGAACATGATTGGACAATCGCAATCTGGCACGGGAAAGACTGCAGCATTCGTCCTGACCATGTTGAGCAGGGTAGATTTCTCGCTCAATAAGACACAAGTGCGGGAGAATTTACATTTCCACAGATGGTATCTGAATTTATTTTTAGGCCATCTGTCTCGCTCCGTCACGAGAGCTGGCACGACAAATCATGTCGGTCGTAGTGGCAATGGGAAAGTTCACTCAAGTACAGACAGAATACGCTATCAAAGACAATCTTCCCAGAGATGTCACCAGAATAACAGCACACATCGTTGTGGGTACTCCGGGCACCATGACCGATCTCCTCAAACGGAGGGTTATAGACTCATCGAGTATCAAAGTTTTCGTGCTCGATGAAGCTGATAACATGCTCGACCAAGACGGTCTTGGAGATCAGACGCTGAAAGTCAAAAAGTAATCTTGCTATGCATGATCACTTTCTACTCTACTGATCGTGCCTTGTCTTGCTAGTCTCTTGCCCCGGACGCAACCTCCTCAGATCATCCTCTTCTCCGCCACGTTCCCTGACCACGTGCGGACCTTTGCCAACAAGTTTGCTCCTAACGCCAACAAAATTGAGCTTCAAAGGGAGGAATTGTCTGTAGAGGGCATTCGCCAGTTCTTTATGGACTGCCGTGACGAGGAACACAAATACGATATTTTAGTCTCGCTATACCAGCTGCTTACGATCGGCCAAAGTATCATCTTTTGTCAGGTGAGTGATCGTTGTCATAGTCCAATCTGCTCGAGCGAATGTTCCCATTCCTAGCATCGGCATACCGCGGACAGAATCTCACAGCGAATGACTGCCGAGGGCCACAAAGTTGCTTCCCTTCACGGTGCCAAGGACGCTTCCGAGCGTGACGCTGTTATCGACAGCTTCCGCGAGGGCCGGGAGAAAGTCCTGATCACGACAAACGTCATCGCTCGTGGTATTGATATTCTTCAAGTGAACATGGTTGTCAACTATGATCTCCCCTTGATGAACGAGCGTGGCAATTCCCATTCGAATGATGTGAGACCAGACATTGAGACCTACATTCACCGCATTGGTGTGTACGTTGGTGTTGGCGACTTGATCCTATACTGACGAGCAGCCCAGGACGAACTGGACGATTTGGACGCAAAGGCATATCGATCAACTTTGTCCACGACCAGAGAACATGGCTGCAGATGGAGGAGATCGAAAAGACGCTCGGAAAGAAGATTATTCGCATTGAAACCAACGATCTGGATGAGATGGAAGAGGCATGTTTCTTTCATTTGCTATTCTCTGTTCGGAAAATGACGATCATTTTTTCTCTGCATAGAAAATGAAGAAAGCATTGAAATGAGCTGCTGGTGACGTTGTCCGCATTTCTTCTTCTGATGTTGCATTTGTTTGCAATGGCTTCACTTCGCCCTTTGGTGTATACCTCTGGGTTGCATTCAAAAAAGGTCGGGAATCGCCTTGCGTTGCGTGCAGAGCGAACAAGGGCAGACGAATGCTTTCTGTATGGACTCATCCTCCCCCCCTGAAAAAAAGTATTCTAAGATTGCTGGAATTGTCGCAAAAAGCTACAGAGGAAGTCCAGGAAAGTAGGACGAGAAAGGTCGCATGCTGCGACTGAGTGAATTCTGGCGTGATCCTTGTCTTGAATTGCGGATGGAGGGCGGCTTTTACCTCACTTGTGATCGCCACCCGAGTCCCGCGGCAGGATGGTCGATTGATTCTCTCTGCGAACGATAGAGAACACCGCTCGAGGCGGTTCGGGCTTGGCATGATCCTAGCCGAGGGTGTTTTAGACAAAGATTAGGACACCAAGTATAGCATAGTCAAACTGTTTAAATGGCCACCAAGGTATGTATCAAAGGAAGCGAAGTCGTTGAATGACGGGTGTGATCTTCATGTGACTGTATCAGTCGGGTGGAGATATGATCACCAAGGCGACAAAAGATGTGTGATTGACAGATACCTGATTTCATTCACTCGAGCTGTGTGCTTACAGCAGAACGGCGTGTTCTGGATGATGCTTACATTTCATATGGAACTGCAGACAGGCACCACCTCTCACGGAACAAATGAAGATTTCCCTGTGTTTGCATGCCATTTACGAGACTATGTAGATGGTGTGAAATTGGGCATGATTTGTTGCAACAAGGCCAAACCCGGGAAAGGAATCTGTTGTTGACGGCTAGTCCGATTGAACGGAAACTGTAAGAGAGTGGGACAAGAGAGAAAGAAATACTCACAGTTCATGAACTGGACGGTCGGTGTAGGATTAGGATGCGGTTAAGTTGCAAGGGTAGCACGTACCACGGATGATGAAATTGGCCAACACTGCGACGAAAAGGAGGGTGCTGACGACGACGGGACCGGCAATAGCGTCTGTGAAAGACTCTCAGGGCTGGGTGAAGGGGAGTAGAGACGAGTACGGACCATAATGTCCGGGATCACGCTTGCGAATCATGGTGACGCGGGACTGATAGAGGCAAAAGCCGTAGATCTCAAAGGTTGTGAGGTAAATAGAAGCTCGGGGAGGGGTCGAGACGTACCAAGACGCAGACACTGAGGGCGGCATAGACGTACGCAAAGGCGCGCGCGACAGGATCACGAGAGGCATTGAAGAGGGCGACGGCGAATGTTCCGATGAGGATGGCAGCATTGAGCCAAGAGAGCCAGGCTAGGAAGAGGATGAATAGGGGGACAAGGCGAGAGGGAGGGGGAGAGACTCCGTTCGTTGGCAAACCAGACTTTGGCTTCGACTTTGATAGCGGTGGGGACGTTGTGGGGTGCGCGAACGGCGGGGGGGATTGCGCTGTAGTTGTGGGCCTGGTCGTCTTGCCTGGTGTATCGGGAAGGGCGGGGGGTGTTTTCTGGGAGAGAGGCGAGTGCGGAGGAGGAGAAGGGGAGGAAGGAGGACCAAGCGACGGTCATCCTCGTCGCTGCGAAACAAGCCGGACAAGAGTTCGCACGACTGTTCCCCCCCTGACGTCATTCGAGCACATTCTGGGTCGTTCTGTCCGCCTTGCACTCTCCCCGTGCAGCATGGGCAAAGACTACTACAACACGCTCGACGTCCCCCGCACAGCGACGGACGATGAGATCAAACGCGCCTACAAGAAAATGGTATCCGTTCCCCTCCCCATCCACATCCCCATCTCACCCCTCCTAGGCCTTGAAATGGCACCCCGATAGAAATCAGGGCTCAGAGGAGGCCTCCAAAAGATTCAAAGAAGTCAAGTCTCTCGCTTCCTCTTTGAAAAACTCGACCGCTCACCCCCCCCCTAGGTCTCCGAAGCCTTCGAGGTGCTCAGCGACAAGAACAAGCGCACCATTTATGATCAAGTCGGCGAAGAAGGGCTCAAGGGCGGAGGGGTACCCCCTGGAGCTGGCCCCTCCGCCTTTGGTGGCTTCCCCGGCGCCACCTCCTTCACTTTCACCACCCCTCCAGGTGGTGCAGGATTCTCTCCAACCGATCCCCAACGGATATTCGAGTATGTATCATGCCCTGACCCATGTCTACACCCACGCCAACTTGCTCTCGACAGAGAAATATTTTCCGGAGGTTTCGGTGGTTTCGGCGGTATGGGCGGTATGGGCGGAAGCACCCCAATGTCATCCATGTTCGATGACGCCCGCGGTGGTTCCTTCTTCGGGGGTATGCCTGGTGCCATGCCCCACCGTCCATCACAGCGCGCAACATCCGCACCAGCACCCCAACCTTCCGAGATCACTCGCCCGCTTAAACTCTCTCTAGAAGACCTCTACTCAGGGTCCACCAAACATCTCAAAGTGGGCAGAAAGCTCCTCGACGGCTCAACCGAGGAAAAAGTTCTCGAGATACAAATCCTCCCCGGCTGGAAGAGCGGCACCAAGATTCGCTTTCCACATGCCGGCAACGAGCAGCCAAACGGCGAATCACAGGACCTCGTCTTCGTCGCTGAAGAGAAACCCCACCCTGTCTTTACCCGAGACGGGGACGACCTTGTATGCAACCTCAAGATACCCCTCGTGGACGCTTTGACCGGTAGTGACACCAAAAAGGTAGTGCACTCGCTAGATCACCGCAAACTGCAGGTCTCCTTGCCTGTAGGCGTCGTAAGACCTGGCCAAGAGACAAGGGTTGTCGGTGAGGGCATGCCGATTCGCAAACAGGCAAGCCTGAAGAAGAAGGGAGACCTGGTTATCCGTTGGGACCTTCAATTCCCAGACCGCCTAACTCCCTCACAGAAGGAGGGCATTCGGCGTATATTGACATGAACGTTTTGAACATCGAGACCTCCTCCCCCTCTGATATTGCACTGTACTTGTAATACTCACACGTTGATCCGAGACAACGCTATCAACCCATGTGTGACCACGGCAGGCACGACGACGGTGTTCCTGTTCCATGAGCATGCGGTCTCAGAACATGAATCCCGGTGCCATCGTACCTAGTGACCCGTCTGGACTAGCACTAGAACATGCGTCACTTTGACTTTTATCGTGCGAGACGGTCAATCAGCCGCAGCAGGATCTTGGCACGGCTTTGAAGAATCATGGCATCTCCGGTGTCCTTGAGAATGGCTCCATCCCTCTGGATGGGGTTTCCGAGGCCCCCTGCCCAAAGCTTGATCAACATGCGAGATTCCGTCTGGGAATGCAAGCCGAGTTACTCGCCTTGCTCGGACCGCTGCTTCGCTCTGAACCCACAGACTGGAGGAAAGGCGGGGAAAGGATTGGCTGATAGACATCAGTTGATACACAGATATGAAAGGCTCCCTCGTGTGATCAGTTCTGGTGGCAGAGCCCGTCCAGCAGTTGGTAGATATGGTATGATCCGACACCCCACGATGCATCATTTACCCAAAACGTCTCCCTTTGATGACTACGCCTCCAAGCTGCTTGTGACTTCCAGCACATCACCCGGCCACGCTGTATGGTTTCATCGTCTTTACGCCACTCCAAATGAACAATTACTCGCTCCAGCACCGGCAAGCAAAACGTGCTGAACACGAGGCCGTCGCGCAAAGCAATGTCGTGCAAGCTTTATGATCGCTTGCGAATCAATCCATTGTAGTGTAAGTTGATCGCTCTTGACCGTCGGAGCTCCCTCTTTCTCGTATATATCCATCGTGCGTTCAAAACCCACTGCGAGCTTGCTTTCTACTCACTGGCCTAGCAACCTCTTCCAGCTGCCTCACAGAGCGTGAACCATTCACATCAGCCGACCCTTCGTTCCGACAATGTCCGCAAGGAAGCAAGATTATCACGCAGTCCTAGGGCTCACCACCGACGCAAGCGACGATGCTATCAGAGCATCATACAAGAAACTCGTGGGTACTCCCTCGTGCACCAATCAGCGTATTGCTTCCAGCTAATGTCGGAGCAAGGCTCTGCAGTGGCACCCAGACCGTCACTTGGTTGGGAAGGAAGCCGCAGCACAAATGTTCATTGAAGTAGGGTTCTTCGTCCCAGATCACCACTTGTTCCATTTCATGATGAACCGCCAACAGGTGAACAAAGCGTATCACGCTCTAATGGACGGGAAAGAAAGCACACATTCCTCATCAACGGAGACCTCGTCGACAACCAGCGCTCCTACTGGCAGCAGCGCTGATCCCACTCATTCGGATATCCATTCAAAATCTACTCAGGCATCAAGCCGGCCACCTTCGGCGAGCTCTAACTCAAGCAAGCGGTCTAGCCCCCAGTCCTCAAGGTCCTCAAAGTCCTCTTCTCCCGCACCATCCGATGGCCATAGTCAGAACACCTCCGAATCCGGCACCCAATCTAGGCCACCACCATCCGCACCCTCCTCTCATGCTTCATCATTCGACGACCTGAAACCCAATTCCCATCCGCGGTCAGCGAAGCCTAATCCAGACGGGAAACAATCTAGTTCCGACCGGGCGAGGAGCGGCCGCAAGTTCTCCAAGTCACACGATCATCTACGCGATCCTCCCCGTTCAGCCGCATCAAACACGACTACCCCTGCATCGGGATGTAGTCGCAGTTCGGAGGGTCACAGTCGCTCTGTCCGTTCTAAATCTTCCGGGAAGACTGCCAGTTCCTTCCCTCCCTCGACCGAGCCAAAACACGATTCCCGTTCGGAGAAAACATCTCGCACTGGCACCGGTAGGTCACGTACATCGAACCCTGTTATCCCACCTCCATCCGGGCGTTTGCACAAGTCACCCAAGGTTGGCTTCGCAGAGTGAGTGTGGACTGCTGTCCTTATGTGAACCTGCTCACTCTGGATACTAGCGAATTCGTCCACAAGCTCGCGAAAGGAACCATGAAGGGTAAAAAAGAGCCGCCACACGCTTTACCTCACGATCAAGATGCGACCCCGTATGGCTCACCGCTTCGTGCGATCAACACTCCTAGGGGTGCCTCCAAGGAATGGATTTTCCCGCTCCCTTTGACGCTTGACGAATTGTACCACGGAACGTCTTATCGATTCCTCGTGACGAGGGAGCTGTTATCGCATCGAACGGAGCAGGTGGAAATCTCTATTGTCGTTCCTCCAGGCATGCGCAGTGGCACCAGGATCGTCTGCCCGCGTACAGGTCATCAACGCAAGGACGGAACGCTCCAAGATGTGGTCTTCCTAATCGAGGAAGTTCCTGAAGAACGCTTTTCTAGAGTCAAGGACGACCTGTTTATGGACGTCTGCATCCCCTGGGCTGATCCTCTCGCTGACCAAGGAGGCGAAATTTGCATTCAAGGGATAGATGGGGAGGAAGTCACTTTTACCTTGCCTTATCCGATTTATGACAAGGTCACAGAGGGCCAGGTCCTTGTCAAGGGTGCAGGCATGCCAATCCGGGATGGCCGTAAGACGATTGGTCGCGGCGATATGATTATCAGGTTTGTTTGTCTTGCACGAGGCTTGGGTCTAGTCTTCATTGATGCGACTCCAGATGGCGGGTTGTGTTCGCTGCTCACCAATCCAAGTGGCAGACATTGAAGAAGGCGCTTCTCCTCGATGCTTGACAGTCATGCGAAAGCGAGCTATGGTTATGATTCTATGCTATCTGTATCTTTCTTGAGACTTGCATGCATGGACAAGCACGAGTGTTTGGCAGGCGTCCCCCACTATTCCCGACTTCAGGTTATACTGTACAGTACTCACGACACATGGCTTGTTGTGCAGGGTTTATGTCGGGGCTGTATCAATTACCCGAGCGTAGGGTGTTCCGCTGAATCCCAGTTCTCATTGGTCCAGGCTGGCGCACACATGCGGAGCAAGCGAGGCGACTCAGCATACGGCTGTAGCTTTCAAGGAGTCGAGAATACGTCAGAAGTGAATTGTGGATGATACACGACCTGTGTACTCCTTCTGATCCCTGAATCCAGTGAATCTTAATTAGCGTTCGGTTACCAGTGCAAGGTTGGAAATGCGACTCCGTCCATGCACCGGAATCAGGTGCCAGCACAAGTCTTTGCGCTAGAAAGAATGCGGAACACAGCATCAGCCTAGTGCACACTCGCGAGCGGTGAGCCTTCCAGTGCTCCTTGGACAGTGTTCCAAGTTAGCAGGCCTTCTTGATTCCATTTCGTGTGGGTGATTGCGATGATCCACGCCCTGAAAATGCGACGGGCACGCGGAAGTCGCCATCACCATTCCATGGGCCTACATAAACCCACAAACTTCCAAGCGCCTCCTCATATTTGAAGCCCATCTAGCTACCCTCACCGAAAGAGTTGAGACTCTAATGCCGCTACCGTTCACTTCAGATCGTAGCCGGAATCCCTGGTTCAACCATTTGCCCCTGAAGGTGAGTTTGTCATTACTTGGCGAGCGTGAACCATGTTGACAGGGCCTTGGATCCAGATTGCCAACATTGTTGGCGCCATCTTCGTCATGGGCGGAAATGTGTATACGGTCATTTCCCCCTGGGATGTGTACTACACCGGGAGGGAAACCTACTTTACTCCTGCTCCATGGTCGTTCTTCATCTGGTGGGTCACCCAAGCAGCCTATGGCATTGCCGAACACCAGGCCAACTTGCACCCAGGCCTCTGATCCACATGTTAATACTGGGCACGTGCATCTACCAATTCTCCGGCCGCGGTAAAGAAATCATTCTCGACCGAATCGGCTGGCGGTTACCCCTACTCGATTTCCTCAATGCCATGTACATTTACTCTTGGACTATCCAGGAATATCGATACGGTTCGTAGCAGGGATTGTTATTCCTCGCCGGTGTAGCTTGCCCTTCTGACGATTCCTCAGCCCTGGTCTTCATCCTCTTTGCTGTTTCCGTGGTGACTGTGAGTCTCCGCTCCCCCTCCTACATTCGTCTTTCTAGCCATCTTTTCCCCCTGATTTCACACTCTTCGCCCTTAGCAAATCTATCAAGAAGTCAAAGTGACCGCACTCCGCAACTTTTGCGACGAAGTCTTTTTGCACCTTCCCTTCTCACTGTACCACGGCTGGACTGTCGGGCTCATCTTTCTCTCTGCGTTCGAAGCGTTCGGGGTTGATGCGCTCACGGAGCCAGCTGGCCCCTGGACAAAAGCTTTCGTCTTTATCTCACTGTAAGCATGCCCCTTTGTTCTTGTTCTTTCCTTCTTTTGCCCGTCACGGTCGTCCCGTCTTTTGAATCGAAACTGACATCTCTTTCTCTCGTCCTCGTCTAGGCTTCTTCTCCAGACAGTCGATTTTGCGTACGCCTATTCAGCCGTGGAGGGCGACCTTCCTGGATGTCTTGCCATTTCCTGGTATCTCTTCGCGGTCGTCGTTCACCAGAGCAAAGAACGCTCCGAGTTCATCCATTGGAGCGGACTTGGTTTCGCCATCTTTTCGCTGTGCTGGATCATGCGGTGTGTGATCGGCCTAGAGTTAAAGTTCCGAGGACGCCACAACAGGTTGGGCATTGGCGAAGAGACGTCTCGTCTCTTGGGCGGTCACTAAGGAGTGGGAGGATTGTTCGTCGTATCTCGACGAGCTTCCTGCAGTCGGAACTGCCCCAATAGAACTGTGTATAGTCTGTTCATGCCCACTATTTTCGTGTCTATGCCTGTATCGATGTTGTCTTGCGTATCATAATTCACTCCACATAATTTGTTCCCAGCAAGTCAGATATCGCCTGCGCTCAGACTCGGCAAAACATGTAGTACAACAAGACGACAATGGTCAGGGTAATCAGCATAGCAAATCACAAGAGAACGTCGAGAATACAACCACCATGGGCCACAACCAGGAAAAAGCGGAAGAGTGCGTACATACGTGATCCACAAACTATTCAAATTTCATCGGGTCCACCTTGTTTGGAGGAGGTAAACTGACGAAACCAGAAGGCGGGGCGACCCGTTTTTTAGTTGTAGGGCTGTGCGGGCTGTGGGCATCGCCTTTGCTAGACTTCGGAGGTCTCAGCTTGCATAATGCGATTGGAGGAGGACCGATAAGTCGTGACACAGTCCAGGGTATTTCAAATTTGGCTAGACCGGCCCAGTGAATATACCGCGATAACTCCAGGTGAAGGGTAGGATAGTATGCTGTGGATGCTTTGCGAGAAATCTTTAACAAGCATGAGCATGCTAGCTTGAAAGGAAACCGATCAGCATACCAAGATGATTCGCTCAAGACCGGAAGCAAATAGGTCCGTATGGAAACGATGAGCAGACATTTCATGCTCCATGGACAGATTAAGGTCATGGACAGTTTTCGAGATAGCGTTGATAAGCTTCAGGTGGGTTGTCTACTCCGAACGGTGAGCAACGCTCATGCAGTACGCCACTGAACATACAAAGTAGCCCATCGCTTCAAACTCCACTCCGCCAGTCATGCCTCCCGGTGCCTTGGGTTTCTCGACCTTTCCTTCATCGACTTCTGAGAGGTTCCAGACGGTGTTGTTCGGATGACAGAAGACCCAGAAATAGTCCCTACAAACGTCAGAAAGTTCCTGTAGATATGATTTGTATATCCTTGGACGATGCAAAGATTCGATGAATGCGTGCGGGGATACCGGGGATGCAGGTGATTCTGTGGGAGGAGGAGCCGGTGTCAACAAGAGAGCGCGGATAAGCGAGAAAAGGTTCTTGTGAGGCACGGGTAATGTGATGACATTGCTGGAAGCTCCTGATGATTCCCATGCCTCGCGACGAAGGCGTCCACCGGATGAGGGAAGAGACGACACAGGATAGACTTCGAATAGGATAAGAAGCAACTCAATGATCAGCTGACGGGTCGCTACATCGCCGGGTTTCTTGTCAGAGTAGAGCAATGAGATCAGCTGGACGAATGGAGTTGGACAGGAACTTCGGAGAGCGAAGCATCCGATTGAGGACGTGGAGAGTGCTTTGAAGCACCGCAACAGCTCATGAAGCATTTGATCATCATGCTGCTCTTCACTTGAATTTGGATTAAAGTCTCGTTCCAAAGGGGGTGTAGGACTGGTACTAACCGCCATTCCACTTCGAGAATTTCATTGAGCCTCGTCAACAACGCGCTATAGCCCCCCGAGCGGAGGAAGTCTTCTGTCCAACTGAAGCAAGTTAAAACACGTGAACCAGCATTCACCAAAAGGACAAGGCTACCTTGCTGCCTCGTTTCTTAGCATGAGTCTCAGCTTTTTGACGACTTCCATATCGAGTGTAGTACTAGAAGACGAGGTCAAGATACTGCAAACCTTGACGGGGGTCATCCCCTTCCCGAGCGCCTTCTCTTTAGATTTGCTGGACACGAGTTCGGCAGGAATGACAGGAGCTTGTGCACGAGATAGCGTTTGTGCGGCATCAAGTGAGGCCCCTCTCCCATGAGATCTGTCTGAACTTTCCAAAGCATGGAGGTTGGTAGTGCTCTTGCCGGCAAGGACGGACCCCCAAAGTCCGCCTCGCCTTGGTTGGCTGTCGGACTCCATTGTAGAGGGAGGCACATGAGGGGAAGCTATGGACTCGATGCTGCGCGCTTTGCGCACTGTACGAGGAGTGAACGGGACTGCTGCAGCGCTGGACGGGTTGACCGTCATGACCTGAGATGACTTGAGCATGGCAGCTTTCACCGTAGCATCGATGTTGGCAAGCTTTGGACGGAGAGTAGGTGGGATTTGCAGGTCATCCTGTTCATTTCTTTGTTAGATTCTGGAAGGTTTCAGTGGGTGTATCACTGACCAAAAGTCTGTCGAATGCCTCGTTAGTGACTACGGGTTCGACCGGGGGGTCCTGCAAGGCTTTCACTGATTTTGACTTTTCGTGCTTTGGCTTGTCTTTGTGAGGCTTCGCTGGCACTGCAGAGACAGGATCTGGGATGTTCTCCTTTCCGTTAGAGATGTCACCGAGACTGGTGACCATGGTAAACTCGGAGGAAGGTATTCTTTTCAATGGTAATATGCCTTTGAACATGACTAGTGAACGTGGTAGTAAAAGCTGAAGAAGAGCAGTGAGCAGGTTGCGCGGTTCAGATTGTCGACGCGCCGGTCACGTGCTGATTTACTTTGTGGATTTATTTAGACACGGAATTACATAATAACCGCTTATATGGGCGCTGTTTGAAGCCTCTGATTGATGCACGTTACACGCTTCTACCGACAAGATTTGATTGGGTGCGCAGTAGGCGCAATTCCATGCACTCGGTATATAGTTCCGAAGGCGTCGCGCTGGACTTGACTCCCGCTCACCGTTGCCCAGTCATATCATACCCTCTCAAGCTTGTGAGTTCCCCTTGTTTACTCATGAAATGATTCATAGGACACTGCAGAAACGACTATCTATGCACTACTACCTGAAACGTTAACCATCTCAATATATAGGGTGGGTAGGATAAAAACCACTGGATAGACGCCAAATGGGCCAATCATCTCCGTCTAGTCTCAGACCAGTAAAAGGAGATTTCTCCCTTGAACATGCAAAAGATCCCGCCATTCAATTGCACCTCCTCTCGTGTCCCGTCGCTGCCAAGCTGTTTCCATGACCATCAATGCCTGCTGGACATTCCCAAAGTGGCTCTGCTGTCCGACCAGCCTCGCTTTGAGTATCTCCCGCTTCAAAGGGTCGTCCGTTAGGCACCCAGCCAAACATATGGGGAACACCAGCGTTCGATCGAGCGCCGACATCGGTAGTTGACGTATAAGCTGGGTGATGATATCGATCGACTGGATGATTTCTGGTACACCTGCAAACCCGTCAGTCAAGGTCCCATTTTTTAATCCATTGTCATTACCCCTACCTGGAATCGGGTCGCTCAATATTGTATGCAGATACAAGAGTGCTGCCTCCTGGTATATCTTTGCCACTAGTGGTCGCGTGTCAACGACGGCTGGAATTCCCTTCAAGTTCGAGTCCGCACCGACAGGGAGGTCTGGGTGCAATGGAGTTTGATCGGGTTCCCGGGAGTACATTGGTTCGCATGACCGAAGGTGACTCTCCACGATGTTTCCGCGTCGAATCAGCTCTACCATGCTCAGGCAGCCTTTCCGCATCTCTTGTGCTTTCCAACATGAGAGAGTAGAAATCTCGGCGATACCAAGCAACACTTCGTCCGGACACCCAGTGAGGTTCTCCACCCGAAGGTCCGAGTCTTCTTTGGCGCTCATACCCGAAGTAGCTGACCAGAAGCCTCCTCCCCCTCGATACAGTCGTCGATAGAAAGCCAAGTGTTTGGGTATGGCATGCAGGGTAATCGTTGACATGACATCTAACCACTATTAACGATGAGTCAGTCATAGGTTGGACGATGTTTCAAATGCACTCTCACCATGGTGGCTTTCATTGCTATCCTTGCAGTTTGGCTCATGTTCATCATTGCCAGTTTGGGGTTTTCGTGCGCTGGGATTCCAGTTTGGACCATCCAGTCATTGGCAATCTCCAGCATCGGCCGCCAGTCAGTCACCCCTCCGGAAAATAAGGAGAAGCCGAGGAGGTGCAGTGCAGCATTGGCGTCAGTTTCCGTCAACACCTCTTCTCGAGATTTATACAGCTGTGCGTGGGCAGTATCATAAAATATTATTGCCGGCGAGTTCTCCAGGGTGCTGTTTACTGGTTCTAGTCCTCTGGCGGCGCGAATCCGCATGTTATGGAGACTGGCTAGGGCACATATGGAGTTCGTTAGAGGACCTTGCGGGTTTTGAGATACAACCTTTGATTGACGCATCAGTTCAGTGCTAGGTGAGTCTGGGTGTTGGTCAAGAAAGCTTACTGAGTATAGTGCGTTGGCAGCAGGGTTGCTCGTAAAGGCGAACAGTGACTTTCTGACATGCTCAAAATAGTAGAATACATGCTCGCTTTGGAGCGGGTGTGCTGATAATGCAGTGACTTCATGGTTGAATCCGAGTACCTGTGGGGCGACGTTATCAAAGGTATTGTCAAATAGTCCAAGGTCTTGCGGTGACGGATGGGAGGGTGAAAGTGAGGTGGATGGCGTGTATGGCGAGTGACTGGGAAGTTGCGGTAATGACGGGTCGATTAGCGGCAAGGTCATATTGAAAGGTGAGCTGAGTGGTAACCCTGAATGTCTGTCTTAGTCGTTGCGCAGGAGTTGATGAGCACTGCTCACCGAATATCGACATCATTGGGCTTTCGCCTTGGCCCTGCGCTTGGGTGGTGTCGATGATCGTAAGATGAGGTGCCCCAGTATCATTGATGAAGGGAGGGATTGTTGAACCACTCGCAGGACCCTGATATTGTTCCGTGGCAAAGACTGTCGATGACGACGACGACGAAGTGGCCTGTATTATAGACGAACGTGGTTGACCACGGATGAGGCCAGCTCGGGTCAATTTTGCCTTGATTTCTGCTTTATAAGCCTCCACGGCTCGTTTGTCCTGGAGATGAGTCAATAGACGTCAGCAGAAATGCGAGATGACACGCACGCGCATCCAATCTGGACGTCTTGCTCCCCATCCCAGACACTCTATTTGCAGCCGCCTGCATGTATGACAGGAGTCGCCTTCGCGCTGTTCGTCGCATTTCTTCCAGGCCTTGGTCAAGGGGAGAACACGCTATCGAAGGATCGACTCACTTTCCTGCGCAGTCGACAGGTCCTAGTGGCCGGAGATCTGTCAGCTGATGGGAGGGATGAAGAAACGGAGGGAACACGAACCAACATCCGCCTCTTCCTGCTGACGCTGGCCGGGGAAGGTCGAGCGACATTCTGTTGGGTGTTCCACGGGAGCTCATGTTCAGTGAGTCTGCCCCATCTGGCAGTCTTGACGTCAGTGAGGTGGTCAGAAGAGCCGGGGATGTTTTGTCGGATGGGGTTTCTGACGAAGGAGACTGACTCCCGTTGGAAGAATTGGAATTCTTGGACATGGAGCTACGCAGGTGTGTATCGCTGCCTCAGGGGGATCGAGGGGAGCTTGTTATTAAAAAGCGGGTGTGACGGACGGATTGTCGTCAGAAAAGCGGTGGTAGGGGGATCGGAAGATGAAGAAGGAAAATCGCCGATGGAGGGCGAGGTATGAGGCAGTCGGGGATATAGATTGGGCAGGCTCGCAAAGGAGAATGCGGCGTGATGGCATTGCCACGGGGAGGTTTAAAGAAGCTGATCAAGCCAGAGGAACAGTACTAAGGGGCCGGAAGTCTGTGCATGAAACCATATTGGTAGGTCGTGAAGTAATTGGGTACGGCCCTCGGGTACTAACGCCGCAGAGAGGGCTATGGCAGGTTCCCGTCGGTGCAGATGCAGTTGCGACCACGGGGTGATTACCCTCCCGTCTAGAATGTGGCATGCCTGTAGCGCCTGTAGATTGTGTCAGATGAGTGTCTTGGGAATGCTTCTTGAAATAATCATTCATCCAAACCTTGACCGTATTCGTGCCATCAACGGCACTGGCCCCATTTCATTCTCAAGCACATTAGATAAGCCTCCGAGCTCAAAGGCTACGAGGGGCCAGCAAGCGAGGCAGCCGAGTCCCGGACTCGGGTCCTCCAAGTACAAAACACCATCCCTACAGGACCAAGAACCACCCCAGCCTGGAAGGACACGAGACGCTCTGCTCAGCTCGTGACGTGCACCCAACGACGAGGCGTGTTCGGGTCCCGGAATTCGTTATAGCCGTCACGTCATGGTCTCCGCTCACAGCCGAGTACTATCTTTGACTCGGTGCTGCTGCCTTATACCATACCCGGAAGCGGTTGTTCTGAAACCCGGTGCGCTGCGATAGCGTGCAGTGGAGGGAGCTTGGCCCATAGATACGATCAACGCGAGGCGTTTAGGCCTGAGTGATGCTGTTTCTCTTTAATACCGTCTCTGCCCTGGTTGGCGCCCAAAGCAGACGAACCCCAAAGGCTGATCGTGATGACCTCCACACTGTAGATCTTCCGCACGAGGGGGAACGGTGGAGGAGGTGGCCTTGCGACTGGGTCGCAAGCTTCGGTGGTGCGGCTTCTCCGTTCGTCGCTGGGAACGAGATCGGTGATGCGAGACGTGTTGGGTAAATGAAAGAAATAATAATAAAACAAAAACGGACAAGGGAAAAACCCGCGAGTATATCACGATGAGAACAAGAGGAGTAAGCGGGTGCAGTTCCTTGAATGCCGGGGCCAGGTCTTGCCCGACGTCGCAGATAGGGACATTAAATATGAATTCGTCCCGGTTCCTCGATGTCGTGTTTATGACGGGGATCAATATGGGTCCACCATTGGGCAATGTCGCAAGTCATTTCGCCTCCCAAGGCAGCTTCCAAAGGTCCCAAACGGCGTCAGTTGGCCAGAACCCAAGGCACACATCGCATCACGGAAAATTACCGTGAGCCTCTGGCTCGTTTCTGGGCAGCTTCTTGCGCCAGGACGTGTATGGAAAGACGTGCCCCACTCCTTGTCTCGGTTCAGGGATGGATGCCAGGCCCCGTACGTACAGGGTGAGGTGGCGAATGTGTCAACAAGCCGTGATGCTAACCCCATGCTGTCTGGCATCGCCGTAGGGGGGGGGTAAGCTCAATCCAGCGAGCCGCAGGTGGCGTCTCTTGCGGCGACGATGTTGTCCCGAGCACAGGACAGTTGCCACAAACCCAACTCCAGTATAAAGTGTACCCACGGCGAGGTTAATAACTTGGCACGAGCCCTGACACCCTCGCCGCATCCGATGGTATGATGCATTTTGATGCGGATTGCCAGGCAACTGAGCATTTCACGTACGCGGGAAGCCAAATGTATACAATAACTCGGACAACTTATCAGAACTGTCGCCGATCTGATTATGAGCTACGATTGTCACCCACAGCCTTCTCGTTGGACCTGTGCAACCTTCCCACGACAAGTGGAGCGTGGCTGTGGCCCCACCTTCTCAACGTTTGAGCGGGAGGATGCTCTGGCGTCTGGCAGTTCAACACAACGGAGGCCTTGTGTTGCAACAAAACAAGACGAAATTGATTCGTGAGAGAGCATCACATGTAAGGAGTACAGCTTGGAGTGGGGGTATTTTCCATGATGAGCCAATCAGTACAAACTAGCATTTCGGTGTCCAGCAGTCGAGTGAGAATGCTCGCGGTGTACAACATGCAGGTGGGGAAAAACGGGAGCGAGACGTGATTGTGACGAGTTCGATAGCATAATGAAGCAAGCGAGAAACGATAGCAGACAGACATCTAGACGAGTAGCATTTCTGCCTCTCGCATGACCTGGCGCCAGTCGACGGCTCCCCGGGACCGTCGTTGCCAGACCTCCTGAATCAGATCCGACACCTGGCGAGAATTTCCGAGCGAAAGGCCTTGTTGTTCCTGGAGGCGCTTTAAAAAGTAGTTTTGATGATCGCGGTCCTCGGTTAGACAGCCACAGATACAGATGCTGAAGACGACGCTTCGGACCACCGCACGGCCAGTGGGGCCATCCTCGGCATCCGTCAAGCATTTGACCGTGTCGTTCACTGCTTCAATGATTTCTGGACATCGCGGAAAGTCACCAGAAACGACGGAGTGGAGGTAGACATGCGCCGATGCACGAAAGACTTCTGAAGTAAGGCGGCGCTGGTGGGCGCGTGCCTTCTCAGTGAAGTCAAATTCGTTCGGGTACGAGCTGGGCTTTTTCAAGATCTCCTCTATCCTTTGGCCGCGCTTGACCAGGTCCTTGACGCTAAGGCTGCCAGCGTTGGTGTGGGCTTCCTTCCAGTTGGCCAAGCTGGCAATCTCCGCGAGGGCGAGCACGATGTGGTTCTCGCAGCCCATGACGGACATCATTGAATACTCTGCCATCGGGACGACGGGCTCGTCGTCGAAAAAGACGGTTTGTGGGCCAAAGAGGTCTCGGATGACCTCCAAAAAGTATGGTTCTCTGACGAGCGTGGCCGACGCAAGAACGTCAAACCAGATCGACGTTTTGATGATGAAGCGAAGGCTCTCCGAACAGCGATGGAGGACTTTGCGTGGACCTCCCCAGCGGGGATCATTGAGGACGGAGAGGGAAAATGTGCAGGCAGCGTCGAGGAAGGTTTGCCATTGGCCTTTGCCACCACTGAAGAGAAAGTAGGAGACGATACACAAGCCTGCAAGGGCATCTCCTTCTGTCAAGGGGCTCTTGAAGGGGACCATCTGCATGCGCCGGAGGGCCTCTACATCTTCTGGTTCGATGATGCCGAGTCTGTCTCTTTGAGTGCTCTTGCGATGAAACTCGGAGAGGAGGCAGGCAGCTTGGCGCGCATTGTCACTTGTGTGGATCAAGTTCCAGATGATGCTGTCGAGATTTTCGCTTGCATGAAGGTATTGGGTGCGGAGGACGTGTTTCATGTAGTAGTCGAGGGCGGCGTTCTGGCGATCGTCGGGCAGCCAGGGATATCGATCGAGGGCAGGGGTGGGGGTCAACAAGTAGCCCGAGGAGACGACATCCATGTCTTCGTCCTCGCGAACGGTAGCACTATACCATCTTGAAAAGTCGCTGATATGTGGGCGTTGGAGAGCGATTGAATAGTTTGACCCTGCAAGGAGGGCATTGAGCACTATTATACATACAAATACTTAGTAATGATACGGGGCCTTACATGAATCTAAGCTATTGTGAACAGGAGGCGAAGAATACGAGACAGGAGGAAGGAGGACTTCAGGGTATTCACTTCGATCCAGAGGAGAGTCGGGGCTCAACTCGTGCATGACGGGTAAACCTGAGGAAGGGATCAGTAGGCAAGATGGAGTGGTGGCGAGGTGTCTTACGGTCATTATCGGGGTAACGGTCCGTGCGAAGAG